>JACXGI010003612.1:23724-54183 GCA_016801175.1 Esox masquinongy | reverse complement strand
GCTCTGACCTGGATTGTCCACGTTTGAATTTTTAATGGTGTTTATTTGAGCTCTGTGAGCTGCTTGTATCCTTACTGCTATATACGTGAGACCTGTAACGTACCTTCTCATTACATTTCAATTACCAGCACTGGCATTATTAGATTCAGGAATACGTGTTCCCGTGGCACTGTGGTTCAAGCTATGACCACCTGAGATCACAGCTCTGTTCAACATTTTATTTTGCTGTTCCATTTGTCCACGTATTGCCACTTGGTGTTCGGTCAAACAGCAACTAAACCTCTTGACCACGTCTGCATGTGTTATGCGTTGAGTTGTAGCCACGTGATTCGCTGTTCCGCAGGTTGAATTAACGTGCCGGTGTGCCTACTAAAGCGGCCGGTGAGTGTTCTATTCTATATGATGTCAACCGTAAATAAGGAATGTTGCATGTTTTTGGGAGAGTGCAATGGGAAATAATTTGGAGGGCATGGTTTCACTGTCTCGTTAGAGTTTTACCTTAAGAATAGGACCGGTCGAAAGTTATTTCACGCAAATGTACAAAATGATGCCGTTGAGGCATAAAACAGATGACGTGCTGTGCATTCTTTGAAAGTACAGGTTTGTTTTCTTTAGACTTCTGTATCCTCAGAAAAGTATGAAAATAGAATGTGAACCTTCAGTATCTAGTCAGTGTCATGTTCTTTACTTTGGCACTTTAAACGTAATTGTGATTGAGGTCACTGACTGCACAGAGAGCAGCTAGGAAACCAGAGGAATCCCAGCGCGACCCTGACCTTAGCCCGGGTGCAGATACACATCTAGCGGAGCATCACAGACACATCTCCCGCCTCACTGTAAACAAACACAATTGCTCTTCAAAGGGCCAGCACCAGATCAAATAATTGAAAAGGAAATGGCACCAGAGCTGACTGAGTTAATGTGCTCAAGCCCTTCGTCAGCTCTTTCCCCCTTCCATTAGCGATAGCAGGACCCAAGGACCACAGACTATGTCATCCTTATTCTGCAATCATCGGTAGTAGTTACGGGACTCTGGGAGATTCATTATCATGCATTTCTTGAAATGAATTCAAAAATCAGCAAAGCTTCTCTTTATTTTATGGAAGATGACTTTCAAATCAGTCAATTCAGTGTCCAGAGAAAATAACGCGTCAAAACATTGTCTTCCTTGTTACGATTACGTTGAATTGTAAATCTGTAATAAATGGCAATCAATTAACTGCTTATTGAATGATGAACTCAAGGCTGTCAGAAATGCAAAAGGACTCGTGGAACCATTTGTATTGTTGTTTTTTCTTAATAAAAAAGAACTGGGATGATTGCAGGCCTGTTGAAGACGTCATGGTAATGTAGATTTATGAGTTTAGCCAGTTTTTTCAAGCCCTAAATGAAATGATTACTTAATTCAGTAAGTAGGTAATGATATAGTAATTATGGCTGGGTGTGGGTGGCAGGATTCTATACTGGGAGGTCTCCCAGTGACAGGGACTCTGTCCAAGGCTGAGACATTCTCCAGGATAGGGGAGCCCCAGAGCTGTTTCCCAGGCGTAGGTGTTCACCACTGGGGGTGCTAACTGGCTAGGGCCCCCTTGTGTCAGGTCCCCCTTTGTCTGTAGAGCTCCACTTCCAGTCTAAACTGCTATTAAACAGACAGTCCCAGACAGTTACAAATTAACATGGATATCCCCCCTGGATAGTGCACAGCAGTTCTGCTCCATGACAAAATGAATTAACACACAGTTTGTAAAGGACACAACTAGGTGGCTAAGTGATTCTAGACAGCAATGGGATGCATCATATTTTTCTTATACAGTATATAATTAAGGAGACAGTGAGATGTGTGTGGCAATATTTCTTTTGAATTGGACATAATTTGATTTAGTCCACCCAGTGGGGACTTTTAGTCCACCCACTGATAATAAGTGACCTTAAAGCGTCCATGCTTCGGGTGAATTAGAAATTAAATTAAATCAAAGATGCATCAGCGCTGTTCATTTTATTCTGTATAAATTAGTGATATTGACTCTATTGAGATTGAGATCTACATAGAAATCGGATTTACCCCCATAAGTATTAATGCAACATAATTGCAATATGTGTTTCAGCTATGAGCTGCAGTAATTCATTTGACATGACAAACCAATATTGGAACTTTTTATGATGGGGCTACAGAAATTCTGACACTTTGTAATGGACGATAACGATAGTTTATGATGAATATTTGAAAAATAAAAACGCATGAAGAGATACATTAACTGTCATAATTATATAAATCTAAAGCCTTGCACGCAAATGAAAGATAATACGCTTTTTCTGCCTAGATCTCTCCAAATTTTGCAACACTTTTGTAGGTCCTTGTGGCTAAATGTCTGTCTTTTTTTCTCTTTCCCTGTCTCTATTTCTCTCGATATTCCTCTCTCTCCCTCTTTATTGTGACAGATGCCATGTTGCTGGTGGCACAGAGGCTGGAGGGACCCTTCAACATTGAGTCTGTCATGGAGCCCATTGATGTCAAGATCTCAGAGGGCATCATGAATATGCAAGATAACAGTGTCCAGGTTTCCTACAGGGTATGTCAACCAATGTAGAAAAATATGATTCCCAAAAGTAGATGAAGTCCCATAACACACATTAAACACTTATTAAACGTGTGTGGCATTAGACACTTCATATGAGAGTAGATAACAAGTGAGGGCAGTAGGGCACGTCTACATTCTGTCACAGTTTATATTTGAAAATCAACTGGGTCCTGCTTTAGGTGTATTACAACCCATTCTAATTATATCCAATTTTAAGACTTTGCATTTGAATTACATGTTTCCTTTCGGTTAGATAATCTTAGTTCAACTAACAGTAGTTAATGTGTTTCCTGTGTTTTACTGCATTTTACTTTGCCCACAAAATTGTAGCCATGGCAAGAAAGAAACTGTGGTTGTCAGGAGATTCTTCAGCCTACACAATGTTGGGTGCTTTCCTTCAAGGCCAAATGCTCTGTTGACTTTCTCGTGATACTGATACAGCTTTGTTTATTTAAAAAAAAAAAACATGTATATGTGGTGAATTGCCCATGATCCTTTGAAATAGTGACGTCTAGGATATCACATAAAGTTGGTCATGCATCATTTAAAAAGAAAATCCAGTTGATCAACCTTTTCTGGTTGGATTAATGTACTCTGGTTAGATGAACGTGCTCCGGTTAGACTCGTGACTTTGAGCATTGTCATGTTGGGTTATACATGGGATGTAGGATCCACAAGGCCTTAACAAAACATAATTGTTTGCCCTCTTTTCCACATCCCAAGTAATTCTAGCTTTTCTTGCAGTCCAACTGTTGGATGTCATTCTGTGTGTAATTGAAGGTTTTTCAAGGCTGCGGCCAACCAAAGCCCTCAGGAATGGGCAGCAGGTCTACCCGGGGCGTCTCGGATGTGTTCAACGCCCGCTTCAGACCTTACAGCCCGGAGGAGCGGCCCACCACTGCAGCTGGCACAAGCCTGGACAGACTGGTAAGAAGAGGCAGAGACCCACCCGGCCCATAGGGCCTCAGAGTAAACATCGTTTGTCTTTCTGTCTCGACACTGTTGATTAAAGCTGATGATTTGCCATGGTCGGGCCCCCGTAGACGGAAGTTAATTATTTGTACTCTGTTCAGGCCTCACTCTCTTCTCTATCGATCCGTGTTAGTTAACAAATCATCAGTTTTTCCCCAGGAGGGCGAAGAGTTGTACAGCAACTCGTGCCCTTCATGTGTTTGTGTACCTCACGAATAAGAAAGAAAAGATTAAAAGGATCTGGGAGATTGACAGAGACATGTGTTTGCTGTATAAAGTAAACCTTATCATTTAATCAGATTCATTGGATCCTGTTTCCGATTTTCCTCTCATACCATGACAGTAACACCAAGTTGTTATTTTGGTAAAGGTGCTGTAGAGGTCACTATACAGTATAAGTGAGGGATATTTCTCATCATGGACTATCCTCACAACGACTGAAACACGCACACACCCACCCACACTGAAAAGGCTGTCTCCATCATTCTGTGCAAGTATTTATGTTGAAAAACCCCTAAATGTGTTTATCATTTTAATATGAATTTTTTTCATCACGTTTTTCCATGTTGCTCAGTTGGTAGAACTTACAACATCTGGGTTGTTTGTTCAATTTGTACAGAGGGACAGTACAAAAAAATGACTGCACTCACTATTCTAACTGTGGAAAGGAGTGTCTGTTAAATTTAAATGTAAAAAATGCAAGTAGAACAATATTCCACCTACATATACCTTATTTCCATTATCACCACAGTATTTCAGTGGCAGAAGAGCATAAAAATGGAGGAATTCTTATATACTTACTTATACTTGTTAAACTATGTTGCCAAAGTTGCTATAAATCAGCACAATCTACATTTTTGTTTAATCAAAAAAACATTGTCTTAGTCCTATGATTGTGAACCTACAATGTATAGTACGGCAAACTTAGACAATGAGGCCTAAGGGCATGGGAGCCACCATCTTTATCAACCATTGTCATTGTGGACTTGTTTAAATACAATTATAAATGATAGCCTTAAAGGAGAATTTTACTTTTTTCCACTTGATGTAAGATGTTCTTACTCTGAAATGGTGGTCGGTGAACATGTTCTCTTATCAGCTTAAGTGACATCAAACCAAACATTTGGAGGGAAAGAAATTTAAATGCTCGCACCCCAATTACTTCTGTTGAACATTGAGTTGAAAAAATATGTAATTCTCCTACAATGCTCTACATGGCTTTGCCTGAAGCCAGAATCCCATTATGAGAAAAGATACATTTTCTTCCATTAATTTAATTAAAGGGATAGTTCGGCCCAGATTCATATTTGGGTAAAAGTCCACTTACCCTGAGTTGTTTCTGACGGCACACAGAGTCATTTTTCAAAACAATCCCTTATTCAGCCCTGTCCCAGTCTGTAATTAGCATCATTAGCATTGTACAAATTCATAAATGGAAACGTGCGTCCCGCTTTACAAAAGCTGCACTGCAAGTGGAAAAATGACTGTACTGTATGTGCCTTCAGGAACCACTCAGGGTGAATGGACTTTTACCCAAATATAAATCTGGGCCGAATTATCCCTTTAACAAATAGTAATTATGATGTCCCCTTTTTTTCTCCTCTTAACTTTTGAAAAGACTGATGCTTTTGGATGAATTAATGTCTGTGTATTTCTGCCTCTCTGAATTTAATTGACATGCTTTTCTTTCCCATTTTGTTCTGCCTACCAGAGGAATGTTTGGAGTGCAATGCAACACAGTGTAAGCTTTATGAATTCTACTCCTAAAGTCGTCCTATTTTGACATGATTCAGTCCATCTCCGGGTAGTCTCATTTTGGTTCTGTCTTGAAAGACAGATGAAGATTGCTGGTACATATTCACAAATTGGGTGTGGGAACAGTTCGGTGATGTCCTGGTGTAGCAGAGAGAAAAATAACAGGGCACTGACATACACTGACACCTGTCAGTGTGAAGAGTTAACATGCTAACCTGAATGTGAGCAGTGACTATCGCTCCATCTAAAATGGGAATACTGTTAAATCAGATCAATATAATGATGTCGGGTCTAAAAAAAAGTCTCTTTACAGAGATGAGTAATAAACTGTTCCATGCGGGTGGGTGGTAAAATTAACATGACACACAGCCCTGAAACAAAATATATGCTGAAAAGAATATTGACGTCGTGTCATAGGGAAAGAGGTGACGCTTTCAGATTTTCTTTACCAATCTGTATCATTCTCATTTAAATGGCAAACCAACTACTTGTGTGCGTTATTGACCTTGCACACCCATAGTCATTTTGGCGTCGAAGCAGGAATGCTTGAGCAGATAATCACTCCATACTTACTATAAAATAGTGGGGTGGATCCATGATTATTTAGCTCCCACTGAGGCCTGAGGCCTTCTATGGAATCAAGAACTCTACCAAGGACCTGGATAATTTGACCGAAATCCTGGTTCCCTCTGCCAGGAGGCTGATACTTGTCGGTAGTTGGTTCTTACTGCAAGTCAATTTACCCTAGCACATCAAAATCAACAAATAGTTTGTTAAATCAACATTTTGCAACAGTCTTCTGAACTTGAAACCTATTGAAAGGCTGTGGTTTGAATTGAAGAGGGCAGTCCACAAAGCAGACTGATGGACCTGAAAAGGTTCTGTATGGAGTAATGTTTTGAGATTTGTTTATACAGGCTTACTTGTTAATACAGCATTTTTTGGCCATCTAAGACAAGAGTGCCGAAATGTTTGGGTGACCATATCATATATCATGTCTAAAATGATGACCTCTTGAGGTAAATCATGGATAGCCATTGCCTTTCAGGTCGATGAAGTGGATGTCTATTGGTCAGGGCTTAAACTTATATCCTTTGATGTTATATTGTCTCATCTGCGCTACTAGGGTTGGGGTTAACCCTAACCCTAAAGTGCTGTCATTGACAAAAAAATAATTACAGACTGATATTTGCCATAAATTAACTAGGGTTGTATACAACTTGGCAACTACTTTTTTAAACATATACAGTGACATCCAAAGTCTGTTAGTTTATGTGATATATATTCCTTTGCCAGTGTCTCAGAAGCTACTCCCATAAGAGTAAACATTCAAATAACCTTTTTTATGTTTTGACAGAGAACTGTGTGTTTGATTTATTTTTGGAAGTGTTGAGAACTTGGTCATGGCCTGTATGTTTTAGGGTCTCCCGTAACAGTTTTTAAATATCATATTAGGATTCAGTTGTATTACCAAGACTGGTACTGTGGACTAGGGAGTTGAAGGAGGTGTAAGTTCCTTCAGACAGTGAGGTGTCCTCCCTAGAGGTTAATATTATCTGCCCGCTATATCTTTCCAGACTCATCGGAGACATCCATTGCCATAGCTAATGTTGTCAACTCCTGGACGAGCCCAGCCAATAACCGGGTGACGTTGTCCATCAGAGCTTGTTCTCAAAGCGGTCTACAACTCTGAGAGGGGTGGTGGTGGTGTTCGGGTGGCTGCTCAAATGCCAGACAGTGAAATGAGGCCTCCCAACTGCCTCATGAATAACTGGGCAATTAGCCTGCTTGGAGATTCCCCCTGGATGTTGGGTTGAGTGACAGGGGCTGATTGTAGACATGTGATGGCTAGACAAGGACACCTGATGAGGGGATCCAGTATGAGAATCCATGTGCGCTGTAGTCAGGGGTTGTCTAGTGCTCTGCTGTGTTGGTTCGTTCGTGGATCTTTCTGGCTCCATAAAAAGTTTGAGTTGCTAGAGAACTGTAGCTTTCAGAGGCAGTCGGCCTTTCTTAGTTTCATGATACCATAGAGTTATTTCAATAATTAAGCTATGCACTTCTGCTCCAGTGGTGAGAGACAAATTTTAAATAGTCACACTGGTATGCTTTTCTTTTATGCATAGCCCGTCATTAGGATGTAATGTGAATGTCTTAAAAGAATCACACTGCCCACAGAGAAGGGATTTTCAGCTCAATTATATGGGCAGAAATACATATTTTAAAAAAATGAAATTGCAAAGTAGCTGTTGGTTTATGACTTTTGAATTCCGTATGTGCTCTTTTGAATTCAACCAGTTTTATAATGGCATGTCTATAAAACTCTATGTTTTGCTGATGATTACACCTAAAACTGCAGGAATTAATTGACAAGTCCTATTGAAAAGTGGTGTTGCCAAAAAACAGAGGATGGGTTGCATGTGGCGTGTATATCGTTGGGTGCCTTATCTGAAATGCTGTAGATTTGAAAACTCAAAATACTATGCGAAATGCAGCATTTGCCAAAACATCCATTGGAGCTACATCAGCTATCTCCTATTCAGTTTCAATTCATTTCAGTCTGGTATAATATGTCAACAACGATTTTACACGTAGCAATAATTTAATGATTGACTCTACTTAGTATGGATTGTTATCATCACAAATGCACTGACAAGGTCGTATTCTTATCGGTTAAGGAAAGCTGCATGAATTCACAATTTAAAAAAAATGAAACAATTCTACGTCATTCTATCACTTACCACTGTGCTTATACATCATCATGGCGGTGTATACATTTATTCATTTATATTTCGAACACTCAAGCAAACTTTTATATTGGCATATCTCTCATTTCTCTTAGAAATGACTGCGCGTGTGGTTTACACACAGCTTTGTGCTTAGGTGATTCCTAAAATAGCTGAAGTCTCTCACAGCTGCAGCTGTTATCAGTGAAAGCATCAGTGGTGTATGGATTCCCTGTGGGAAGCCTTCTTTTTCACTTCCAATGCTTTGTCGTTACACTCGCCGTTCTCCTTTAACTTCCTTAGCATCATAATTATCAGTGACACTCCTGGTGATATTACGTGTTTGCAAAGCTAAACAGTCCTTTGATTCTGAGTTAGTGTCTGACTTCAGCGCTGAATTAGCTAGTCAAAGGATGTGAGGCGAGTCAGGGATGGCAGGAACCCAGTAAGTGTCTGTGTTGTTGTGTGACTGCGTTGCCGTGGTTATATAGGAACCCCAAGGTGAAGGCCCACCTCCAGGCCCCCGCTTCATGAGCCATGACTGCTTAATTGCCTGACATCCTGTCACAATTCACCATCACAGTCCTAAGAGAGGAATGGGTCTTTGAATGTCCGAGGGGCAATGAAGGCACTGCTGTGTCAGGGTAGGCCTTTAATGTGCCAAGTAATATCAATAGTTTTACCCATTGTCTTCTCCTGCTTGTCCTAGTGTGGTATACATGTGTATGCAAACTAGTCGACTGTATAACTGTATAGGAAATGTTTTCCGAGGTCATTTAACAAAAAAAAGAATCAGGAATCCAGAAGTGTAGTTGATTGAATTAAAAAATAATGTTTCTTGTCCATGTACAACCTTAACTATTTTGTATTTAGCCATTGCTCCAACAACTGCGTACGTAAATTATTGCATAAATCAATGTGGCTGTCTCAAGAAGTTGATAAAATTCCATTAGGTGGAGTATGTCTGTGCAATTACACTCTTTGCTTCAGATTTCTGTATCTCTCATGCCCATTTTATGGGTTTTCGAATCTGTTCGCTCGCCAGCCTTAATTAAGTTGTGTGGATGTAAATTAATTGTGCTGCCCTCATTGATTGCATTTGGCAATGCAGCGCATGGATGTGCCGCCTCATGTGCAGTAAAGGAAATTGGATAACTCCAGAACCATAGATACCAGGCTATAGTCTGTCTTCATTACCTGGATGAGCATAATCTTGGTAAACAGCAATCTGGTGCTGCTGAATCTCGCCCTTTTCTTAGTCGTTGCTGTCCAATGTGCTATCTGTGCCATGTCAGTACATGACGTATTACCGTCGCTTTAGTTCATGATATCACACACTTATTTCTCTCAGATTTGGATATAGAATTAGGTTTAACAGTGAAATGTTTCCTTTGGACACGTACTACGCATATCCCGTTTCACACATTTGAAATGCTAGTGTTGTAGCCTGTGTCATACTTCCCAGGAGCATTCATCCTCTTTTTGTCTAAAATCTTGACCCTTACATAAACCATCTGCACTCCAGAGTCCCTTAACGCCGCTAAAACATTATTGTTTTGGATACGGCTTAATGGAAGTAAGTAGGTCTGTCCACATATCCATCCACAGTGGTTGTATTTCTGTATTCTAGCGTAAGCCATGCTATTATCTAGATTCCACAGATTCTAACATAATTGTTGGTTCTCCCCAAACCACATGAAAATAAACAGTGTAAAAATGGATACTTCTACAGTATTATTTGACAGTGTATTTAGGCATTTGTAAACGAAGGGCGGTACTCAGGCATAGAAATATAATGGTTGAAAATGGTAGCCTGACAAATTCAGCAAATACCAGCAATCTTGGATAACCACCCGAGACTGCGTTCCGTGAAATTTTGGAAATCAAAATTGGTTTGATACAAGCAGTTTAGTGTTTTCTTCAAGGCCTCTTGAGTCTCTCGTATGTTAAATCATTTGCCAATCAGTTTCAAGGGAAATGAGAAAGAACAAAGGGGTGACAAGTTAGCAAATGGTTCCTCTTTCAGGGTAGATCAGTGACAACATGGGAAACATTAGTCTCTTCTACTTTATCTTATAGCTTCAGAAAATATTTACGTATTCTCTATATTTTGTTATAAAACAGATGGTTTGAATCCTGAATGCTGATTGGTTGAAAGCCGTGCTACATGAGACTGTATACCACAGGTATGAGATCACATAAGTTATAACTGAGTTGGTATTTGGTTTATAATAGTAATAAGACATAATACATGTTTGTGGTATAGAGTATAGCCAATATATCACAGTAAGGGGCTACAGTATATCTAGATATTCCGCAATGTCTCAGAATAGCTTTTAGCCATGCTATATTGACCATATTGGCCCATGCTATATTGACCATACACCCTGCCCCTCAAGCCCTTGTTGAACAGTCAAATGTACAAAAATAGGCAGTGGTAAATAGAGATTACAAAACAGAGGGCAAAGGATTTTGATGCGGCTGCTGCTTGTTATGTTAACTAATCGTAGAAATGAAGAGAAACAGATAGCAAAGAGACTACGAAGTATAGATTAATGCTAGCGTAGGCACAATGTTGACGCTACAGTAAAGAGAATGAAGCACACACTTGGGTAGAGGATAAACTATGTGATATTTACAAAAGAGTGCTGTGACATTATGATTTCAGCATCTGCTCCGAAAAATAATATTGTTAGAGTAAAGCAAAGGTTTGTCTTTGTGCTGCACCTGTTTAATGTTCATTTTTGATGTGTTATGTGGACCCCAGGAAGTGTACCTGCTGCTTCTGGCAGTAGCTAATGAGCATCCTAATATAATCCTAAATCCTATCCACAAAAATATATTGTAAAAGATGGGTATGGTATGAATTGGCTGAACAACAACAAAAGGATGGTAAGGATGAAATATCACCTTTTTCTCTCACAGCTGTGCTTGGTGATAGAAGGAAGTCATTTCTGTTTCCAACAATGTCAAGATTTCACTCTGCTACGCTGGCAAACATGAACAGCTCAACAGACCATTTTCTTTTCATTCTCACTGGAGAGTTCACACACACACACAACAGATTCCCTCCTTTCACAAGACACATGCACACAGCGCTACTACCACCAATCATTCCACCACCACTAAGAGTCTTTGTCATATGCAGTACCAGAAACCTCTGCTCAGAGCTCGAGACTAACTACATGTCATTTATCAAATAACTGCGTCCATTAATATGGCTATTATGTGCATACATTTGCTTTTTGACTTGTAACAGCTGCAATCATCAAGGGATTTGAAATTCATAACTGCGGACAGCTTCACACCAAGTTCTTCCCGGTTTCTTGTTAGCAGGGTGTCCATCCAGGGATCATTCCTTCATCCTAACTAATGGTGTTGCCATTAAGACCCTGCTACTTTTCATATCTGTCAATACATTAATGAGATACATTGGCCCCATTACACCCTTGCTTTCGAAGGCTTCCCTGGAGAGATGACCAGCCAGGGGAGAGCAGGCCCATGATTGCTTTGTTCTTTAGAACAGTGTGGAGCTTCCCTTTAATCATCTCCTCTGGCTCATCTACTTCTCCGCTCCTAGCCTAGGGCAAATTACAAGCACAAACTTACAACAATTTCATCAATATTCTGTCATTTTGCCTCACCGAGAGATCCCTACTTGATAAATTGAGTGCACCATGATGAAGTATATTGCCTAACTGCCTAGTTGCTGAGGGACTGAACTCAGGGTCTAAGGCAGGATATAATAAAGGGCTACTCTGAATGCAGCATGCTGAGTCAATTTGACTGTGTGAATGATCACAACAGTTCATTGAAAGAAGTCACTTATTAGAGGACCCTCTTCACCCTTCCTTAGTACACGCCCACTGGAAGTTGAAAGTAAGAGACAGGCACTAATACTCTGCGGATAGAAACAGATGATCTTACAGACAAGCATACGCATCAGCTTCACATTGACACAGTGTATGTTTCTACAGTGTATTTTGTAAACCGAAAAATATTGTAGTTCCTTGGTTGAACATTTTACATTATATCACAGAGAGAAGGAAACAGATTTTCCTCTTATGGAACTTGACCAAATTTTCCCTCTTAGAGGGATAATTACCTCAGGCAATTATGCGTCCCCTGAAACACCACCATTACAGTTATTTTAGGGACATAATGTAGAAGGAAGGAAGGGGTTGTGGGTTCTAATATTTGTCTTGTTTTTCACACGTGTGAATATGAAATGTGCTTTCTTTTTGCATATTCTTCCAACTCTCCCTGAAACAACCTTAAAAAGAGTGGCGTTAAGAGTGGTGTAAAGGCCTCGGGATCGTCTATTACTGTCTTTGACCCTGGAGCAATTAGGTTAAGTGCCTTGCTTACATGAATAATTATTTTTACCTTGCCCGCTCCAGGATTTGAACTAGCAACCTTTCTGTTACCGGCCCAATACTCTTAACTGTTAGGCTACCAGCCGCCCCAATGTTACTAACGCCCACAATACAGTACTTAAAAGGTATGCATGTTGATGGATTTATCTAATGCATGAATAAATATTAGTTGAATAGTGTAGAATATAAATGTCCTTAGGGCATTTCAGAAATATACAGCACAAATTGGTAATTCAATCAAAACAGCAGTTTATTGTCACTATAAACAACTTTTGACACACATAACTGTTTGTTTCTTCTACTGTAATTGAAGATGCACGGGATCATGGATCAAGTCGCTCCGTCTTCTGGAAAAGCAATAGAAGAAAAATCCCTCTGTAAAAATACTCTAGTAGATATTGTTTAATCATTACTGTATGCATTATCCCCCGTCTAACGTTAGCATTGCACATTTCAAACAGTTGATATATGTGAAGCCTTCTGAGTGGTGATAAATATTCATTGCCTGTATTCAGTAGCCTTGCTGTGTCATTTTTTCAATCTCCGTCAACCGAAAAACACTGAAAGATCCCACTACATTTCTCTCACTGCTCCAAAGTTAAATCAAAGCAATTCAAATATATATTATATTTGAGTTGTGAATAACAAAAATACTCTCACCCCACATCAAGAATCTACAATTGTAATAACAGTCACAAAGACAGGGCTGTCACAAACATAAGGTGCCATTACTCTTGGACATTGAAACGATATACAGGCAGGTTGCCACTATATTCAGAGATCTCTGTGTTAAATTATAGCCTTCCGCTCTGGCAGATTTAATGCAGGGACATAATCAGGACTCCTGGGACCCAACGTGGGGTCACTAGGGCCTGTGTGGGAGGGGTGACTGAAGCTCTGGGTTGCTACGGGGACTGATGTTAGTGCTTGAGCTTAGAGTTATGGTTAGGAATGAGGTAAATGATGAGTCTGAGGTATGGGTCCGTGGTTGGATGGGGTAAATGATGAGTCTGAGGTATGGGTCTGTGGTTGGATGGGGTAAATGATGAGTCTGAGGTATGGGTCTGTGGTTGGATGGGGTAAATGATGAGTCTGAGGTATGGGTCCGTGGTTGGATGGGGTAAATGATGAGTCTGAGGTATGGGTCAGATTCCATGTCAGAGGATGGCTGACACAATGTTCAGAATGCAACCGACAACTTCTGCTGAATACAGTGTGACAAGTTATTTTCTGCCTGTTGTTCAGAAACAGAGTTATTATGTTAATAATGGAGGTTTACTTAACATATTTACTTAAGGAATGTCTGTTTTTGTGTTTTGCAGTTGGGCATTATCCTGCATGATATTATGAGAGTAGGATATTTCCAACATCCCCTAAGTGTGTTTTAACATCAGTCGGTACTTTGGCAATTAGTCCATTTTTAATTGGGTTCTGGCTGTGTGTCTGTCGTGACTGTCATCACGTCTATAGGCATAGTTGGCAGCCAAATCTAGGAATATTCAGAGAAAACTAACCATGTTCTTGCTTCATCCACAGAAAGCTACAGTAGCAGCTGGTAGACAAATTGACAATATCTTTCATTATTTCGCATGCCAATTTGTGCTTTAATCAAGGTCTATATAGCTAAGTTGCTTTCCAGCAGCAATTGTGATGAAACATTTTTAAAATCAATGTTGAAAGGGATACAATTTAAGATATAGCAACGCAAAACATTGGTTGAGGGAAGAAATGGTACATAACCTGGAGACAGTTTGTAATGTACTGGGATTATCCAATATAGGTGAGGCTTGTCTAACAACATTTACTTTTTTTGCTTTGAGGAGGGAGTGTTTTTTTTTATTGTGCACACGGGAGGGTAATGTGTTGTTTTTCCATTGTTTACCATTTTTTCAGCTTTAAAGGGGTAGTTCACCCATTTTACACTTCGTCTTATATTCAATCTTTCTGTGGCTATTGTTCATCCCCTATTATAAAATGTAGTGATATACCACATATGTTTTGACTGATGTTTGAACTGGTTTGATATTTGAATTCTTTAAACAAAACCTTTGATTCTAATAGTTTGCTGTCTGGAGGTTGCCCTTGACTAATATACATTGTATGAAAATCTCAAACCAACTTTTATAATATAAGACCCACATTCTGATTGAGGTCTTTGCACTCAGTTATTGATATATATTTTTTTTCTCCCACTGTTCCATAAATCCATATTTGCATAGTGTTGTTGTTCTTGTTGTTGTTGCATCATCTACAGGCACAGTGGGATTTTATTGAGTGCAGAGAAATCATTCAGAATTGGTTTCTGATGTAATATGAGTTGGGGGGTTATGTTTTGGAGAATTGTGTAACATACCTTATACACTGTTTGATAATTAATTGTAACTGGAATTGATAACCCAGCAAAACCTTACAACCAACTTCCTCAATTACAAATACTAAATATAAGGATCTAGTTCCTTATATTTTAAAGTTAACATTTAACTATGCTCCTAGTCCACTGTCCTCATGGGCATGCATGTGCCTCCTTTGACAAAATGTTTTGGTACTTTTTTGTGAGCACACTTTTTTAGGTAGGTCAATATTGTCTACCGGTCAGCTGTCAATCCTGCACTCCATCCACACAGTGACAATAGTGGTATCTAGATAATTAGCTAGATCTGCAAAGGTTAACTAGCAACTAAATCAAGAATATCCATAAGAACATAGAGGAATAGCTGAGAAGTTGCATAGAGACCAGATGCGTTATTGCACCTGAAAGAACAGTAAAGACATTATGCTGCAAAGATAAACTGCAATGGAAATGTCAGTTGAATAATTGTGCAAAAGCCCTATTTGAGTGTGTCATTTGATTTGGATCAGTGATAGGTCTACTCTCAACACATTATTATGTCTAAAGGCAGAGTAGCTGGCCAGTCTGAGTGTAAATTTTTTAGTTCGGGAGCTGAGTGTGTTGTGAATCATCATTCTCCCAAGTCGTTCTATCAGCCACATACATGCTCCCAGCAGGCCCAGTTATTCAGGAAGGCTTATTACTTGTTGTTTCCCTTTCCCATCTGATAATTTCCTGTCCTAGATCCTAATACTTCCTTGTACCGTAGCCTCAATATTTGCCATTTAACTTTCACACTCGTCTGCCAGTTTATTAGGTACCCAGATGTCGTACTGTGTCAGACCCCTTTACCTCCAGAACAGTTTGAAATCTTCTGGGAATAGTGTGTACAAAATGTCCAAATGTTCCACAGAGATGATGGTCCATGCTGACGTGATGGCTTCTACTGCAGCAGTTGGCTAATTTCTTTAATTCGGTAACATTTACATCCCCCATACAAAATATAGTAGTTTTAATGGAATTGTTTTGTAAAGCATGAATTGTAAAAGATTAAAAACATTTGCAATTGACCTGAAAGGTTGTTTGAGTGTATTTCAAACAATTTCTGTTCTATTTTCTCTTCAAAATATACTTTCCTGAAAGGTTAACATGTCTTCATTATTATAACATGTCATTATTATAATATGTCCTTATTATTATAACATGTCATTATTATAACATGTGCTTATTAGTATAACATGTCATTATTTTAACATGTCTTAATTAGTATAACATGTCCTTATTAGTATAACATGTCCTTATTATTATGAAATATCCTTATTATTATTAACCTCCAAAAGTCACCAAATTGTAAGAATCAGTGATTGCAGGTTAGATAACGGCATGTTCATGCTGCGAACAGACCGTTCCACCAAAGACTCTATTGGAACGAGGTTTGAGCACTGCTATTTGAGTAAACACAACTGGGATTCGTCAGAGCAGACCATTTTTCCATCGTTCAGTGTGGGTTCTCACATACCCACTGGAGACACTTCTTGTTTTTCCCGATAGAGGGAATCACATGGTCGTCCGCAGCAACAGCCAACCTGTAACAGGGATCGAAGAGTTGAGCAGGCCGAGACGCCATTCTGAACACCTCTCTTGTACTGCACCCATTATTTGCCTTTATGTGCTCCGCATGTCAGCTTGCATGGCTCTGGCCCTTCCTCTACCTCTTTTATCAAAGAGCCGTTATTGGCCATGTGTTTGTCACACCAGTCTCTATCAAGCCTAGACACTATTGTTTGTACCATACCCAGGAGGGCGGACATTTCTGATGATCACACCCCGTTCAAAGTGGCTAGTCACTGGAACAGTAACTGAATGCCTCGATGACTGCCTGCCTGCTTTATACAGGAAGTCGTGGCCTTGTCTGGTAGTGATCCATATTGGTGTACCTGATAAACTGACTGCTGAGTGTATGAGTGGTAAAAGCACAACCAGTCACAATGTTTTAATTAGGTAAAGCCATTGGTTCTCAAACCTGTCTTATAACTTCAGTAGTAACTCACACATCTGTGAATGTTGATGGACATTCACAGATTGTCAAGACTTTGATGTTGGGTACACCATTGGGAAGAATGCTCTGTTTGCCGAGATTGGCGTTTTCTTTTTGATACAGTTCTGGTGTAACAAGATATGCTAATGAAGTAGGTGTAGTTAGCTCGTCCATAGTGGTCTGCTAACCCTCAACATAGTCCTGCATGGCATTGACATTTTGTGGTCATTATCCACAAGTAAATTTTATTAGGTGGTGAGTGTGCAAATGTTTGGAGTATGGGGAGAACGGTGAACATTTTGAAAATCTTAGGGGCTGTGCAATTTGTTTTTTTAGTGTGGCTGACTTTAGTGTGGCTGACTAACTTTACCAGAATCTTTAGTCCTCCTTGACCAATAGATCTGGAGCTTTCCGACATTTGTACACATGTGCAGGACATTTTCAACAGAGCGTGCCACACACTTGGTTATGTTACCGTTTAACACCATCTCTATAATGTGTTCACTGTACGTTAACCACAACACGGAAGGTTACTTTGAAACATCACTTAACTGAAGAAAATCAACATCCATTTCCACATGTATTGAATGGGATTGAGATCAAAGAGTTACTATGCAGACTGAAGCTGTCTGGTCAGTTCACCGGTAACAACACATGCAGGGATCAAATTCAGTTGCATCTTTTTCTTGAGTAACACTATGCTATTATAAGTATGTAAAATACTGTGATTATGTCATCTTGCAGACATTGATTCAACTTTCTTGTAACTTTGAATCACTGAACGTGTGTAGAACATGAGCCTCACATGAGGATAAGTGTCTGGAAACTCTGGCTACTTTAATCTGGAATAAAGAAAAAGTTGAATCAGCAGCCACCTCTTTTCCGTGTTTTAGGACTACAAGTTATTTAATGAAACGCATTGATGTCATTTGTTCTGGGTTCAGCATCTGTTCTACCAGAAATTGTATTTTTACCTTTCCGTGTCCACATGTTCATAGGGATAATACAAAAAAAAACACTTGGAAGTTTCTATAGAGATGGTCTGTGTTATGACATCAGTTTGAAGGAGGAATTACTCAGGTATATCCATCCCGTCTGCGCATAGACTGAAAGCATAAACAGTTGTTTGATCTCATTTAGGGGTCACCCAACATGCTCACAGAGGGGAAACGTGTTTACATTTGCCCTCTGTTGATTGTTATTGATTAAGGTGAAATGAGCCTATCCAGCCAGGTGCTCTGAGCAGCAACCCCTGTTACCTCTTAGGTAAAGCTGAGTCCCTTCCAAGGACACACATACACAATACTAATTATTAATATGGAATGTCTTATTTGAAATCACAGATGAATTTCCTCTGTAGGTGTTTAGGTTTTTTTTGCTGGGTGGGGGCAGTGTTCTTTTTGTTAGATGTTTTTAATATGCAGAGTGGGTTTTGGGACAGATGGTGTGTTGTGGTTGAGAGGCTCTGCTGTTTATGAGGAGACCCAGGCCCAGGAGGAAGGGTTTATGGGGTGTTAGACACCTGTGATTAAATAGCCGTGTCGAGAGACTCACAACCACAGGGACTCACCGCCTTCCTCCAGGATGGGGCTGGTGAACAGAGCAATATTCCAAATGTACAGAGGATAGGCGAAGTGTTATTCAAGATTGTATGGTTTCCCCTTTCACTGAATACAGTACAGTCCTGTACCGAATTCTCTAGCAGATATGGGTTTTAACAAAGCATACACAATGAGAAATCATAGGGCATGGGCTTTAAGCATACGCCCGTTCTGATATTTTCCACAACCATGAAAGATTTTGGCAAAGCAACAGCGGGTTTGAAAGGGCTAGAATCCGGGGGAATGAATATTTTATAGCTTTTGACCTGTTATTTGCCCACGAGGAGTTGATTTCATTTAATAGCATATAGAAACAACATAACAAAATGAGGACCTAACCCATTTTTGCTCAATATTTGAATATTTTGTTTGCAGAAGTACAACACTGTTTCCAAAAAAGTTGGGACGCTGGGTAAAATGCTAATAAAACAGAATGCAATGATGTGCAAATCATTGATCCCTGTATTTAATTGAAAATTATACAAAGAAAATATGTCAAATGTTGAAACTGAGAAATGTTATTGTTTTGGGAAAAATACATGCCCATTTTGAACTTGCATATAATGGCATTCTGTTTTTCTTTACATGTTGTACAGTGTCCCAACTTTTTGGGAAACAGGGTTGTAGTTACATGGCTAGTTTAAATGTATAAATTAAATGAATTATTTATTTGATAAGGCCTAAAAACACAGCAAACAATCTTAGTTTGGAAACCAAAAAAAAAACAGTTTAAATACAGGTTTTCACAGTTGCTAACTGGTTCTATGAAAAATATGTACAAAACAATTTTGCTAAAGTCAAGAAGGAACACCAGTAATCCTGAACCAATAATCACTATTGGTTTTTACAGGGTTCCCACTGGTCATGGAATTTCTGGAATATCATGGGATTTTAAAAAGTATATTCCAGAAAGACATGGATTTTCTAATTTTTTAGTCCAAGTCATTGAATATCAGGGAATTTTGTAGCATGTTTAAATTTTAGTCGCCATTTATCAAAATGTATTTTCCATGCAGTATTCTTCTTTATCGGGTAATTTCACACATTTCCCTTATTGCGTATTGTTATGGTTAGGCTACTTAATTTTTCAGCGTCCATTTATCCCCTTCCCAATCGTCAACTGGCAATCACTTCAGTCAAGATATGCGGTCTCCTGTACCTGCTAACGAAGGCAAACATGCCAGGAAAATGTGAATTTCTTTGGCTACATAATGATGACTTAAAAGACTGTGTGTTAAAAGTGGATGACAGAAAAGTTAAATGCAAAGTTTGTAAAACTACTATCGATCTATCAAATATGGGAGAGGGAGCACTTCGCAGCCACGCAAACAGTAAGAAGCATGCTACCCGCATGAAGCCGACAGGAGCATCATCTTAACAATGATCATGATTGTGCATTACACCGATCAGCCATAACATTATGACCACCTGTCTAATATTGTGTAGGTCCCCCTTTTGCCGCCAAAACAGCCCTGACCTGTCGAGGCATGGACTCCACTAGACCTCTGAAGGTGTGCTGTGGTATCTGGCACCAAGACGTTAGTAGCAGATCCTTTAAGTCCTGTAAGTTGCAAGGTGGGGCCTCCATCCATGGATCGGACCTGTTTGTCCAGCACATCCCACAGATGCTCAGTTGGATTGAGATATGGAGGCCAAGTCAACACCTTGAACTCGTGTTCCTTAGACCATTCCTGAACCATTTTTGCTTTGTGGCAGGGCACATTATCCTGCTGAAAGAGGCCAATGCCATCAGGGAATACCTTTGCCATGAAAGGGTGCACATGATCTGCAACAATGCTTAGGTAGGTGATATGTTTCAAAGTAACATCCACATGAATGGCAGGATCCAAGGTTTCCCAGCAGAACATTTCCCAAAGCATCACACTGCCTCCGCCGGCTTGCATTCTTCACATAGTGCATCCTGGAGCCATGTGTTCTCCAGGTAAGCGACGCACACGCACCCGGCCATCCACGTGATGTAAAAGAAAACGCGATTCATCAGACCAGACCACCTTCTTCCATTGCTCCGTGGTCCAGTTCTGATGCTCACGTGCCCAGTGTAGGCACATACGCAACAAACTGCGATCCACTGTTTGTTCTGACACCTTTCTATCAGTACCAGCATTAACTTTTTCAGCAATTTGAGCTAGAGTAGCTCATCTGTTGGATCAGACCACACGGGCCAGCCTTCGCTCCCCACGTGCATCAATGAGCCTTGGCTGCCCATGACCCTGTCACCAGTTTACTGCTTTTCCTTCCTTGGACCACTTTTGATAGGTACTGACCACTGCAGATCAGGAACACCCAACAAGGGCTGCAGTTTTGAGATGCTCTGACCCAGTCATCTAGCCATCACAATTTGTCCCTTGTCAAAGTTGCTCAGATCCTTACACTTACCCATTTTTCCTGCTTCTAACACATCAACTTTGAGGACAGAATGTTCACTTGCTGCCTAATATATCCCACCCACTTACAGGTGCCATGATAAGGAGATTATAATGTTATCGCCGATCGATGTATGTCTAAGCAGTGAAAACTTAGTTTGGTACTGAAAACATCTATGAACTAGTAAATTAAGCTTGCAAATTGATGGGTTAAAAATACTGTGGGCTGGTTTTTGTCTGCTCAGTGCTCTGCACAAAGGCTGCTTGTTTTTCCGTTCATTATAGGTCATGGAAATTCAGCTTTTTAGTCAGTGAAAGTCAGGGAAAAGTCAGGGAATTTGACATTTGACTTGGAGTGGGAACCCTATTATCAAACAAATCTCTGTTCCATTTAAACTCTTGCAAAGCTCTACACACAGCTCTTTTTGTAAAGCACAATTTTCACCATGTTTTCTTGTAGAAAACATTGCCATTTAATAACAAAACTCAAACCATTGCAATTCTAATTCACTTGACAAACAGTTGTCCAGGTGTAAACACTAACAAGCATAATTAGTCCACAGATAATCAGGATTTTGGCATGGATAAAAAGAGCCACAGGTAAGCTCATCTGTTTCTTGTGACAACATCAAAGAGAGAGGTAGAGGAAGAGTAAGAATGAGAGGAAGTGGACATGGTGGAAGAAGAAAAGAAGAGTGATGATCTCTAATGACATTCATGACACTGTACTTGACCATGTTCTTGTACATGGCATGAAAATGAAGGAAGCTGGGCTGAGCATTAAGGCAAACCTGAGCCATTTCCCTGTTGCAGCCCTTTTCAAGAATTGTGAAAATGGTTGTTCGAAAAACAACTTTATACATTTAGGGAAAGCCGGTCAAGAAGAATGATTTTAGACAATGGCATTTTTCAAGGTCTACAGACCATAAGAAAATATAGTCTGAGCAGTATGTGAAAATCTCTGGCCAAGCAAGATAGAGGATGCTGAGGGTGAGGCAGAATAAATATTTATTTTGATGACTATAACCCTATACCTGTCTAAAAACACTTGGGTTGGATTTCAACTGTTGGTGAATTGCAGTGCAAAACCCCCACTTTGTGTGACTTTTGAGGGCAAAGTTTAATTTATATGCCAGATAATATGATTTTGAGTATAATGTTTAGGTTTGTGCGAGAAGTCTGGGGCTTGCTCAGTAAGGTGTGTTTTGAAAAGTGTGTTTATGGTTTTAGGAAAATGTAGTGTACATTCAGGAAATGTGTGGTAGAATTTGTGAAATGTTGTGATTCTTGACAATGGCATTTTTCAAAGTATACAGATCGTCACTTTACCAGTCAAAAAACATTTGGGTTGAATTTCAAGTGCTGGTGAATAACAGTGCAATCCCCCCCCCCACCCCCCCACACCCCCCACAAAATGAACATTTCTGGTGTTTGTGTATTTCCTGTACACTTTAGCACCCTCTCTAGACAATTTACAATCTATAATATCATGCCAAGTGCAAAATTCTTAAATGTATTATGGCTATTGATTTGTTAATACCTTTTTATGAAAGTGTTTACATTCCTCTCACCAGTGTGCAGTGGTTATTCAGTAGTGTCATTGTATTTGTTCCTTTTCTGTCAATTTTGAGGGCAATGTTTCATGTACAGTGGATATAAAAAGTCTACATACCCCTGTGAAAATGCCAGGTTTTTGTGATGTAAAAGAATGAGACAAAGATAAATCATGTCAGAACTTTTTCCACTTTTAATGTGACCTATAATGTGAACAATTCAATTGAAAAACAAACAGAAATCATCGAGGGGGAAAAACAGGGGCGAAAATCTGATATCAAGTTTGGAGGGGACAATTACATAAAATTTTCTCGAGCAATTTTTGAGGGAGACACCAAAAGTAGTGCTGTAATACTGTTTTAGTTAGCACCATCGGTTTGCTTGCTACAGTAGCTCTACAAATTGAGTTTTTGTGTGTGAACCCTACCAACATAAAACAAATTTACTGGATTAGCCTCACATTAGTTACGTGCACTGAGTGCTTTTCAGACGGTAGACACGAACACTGTCACCTTGACAGCTAAGGAACACTACATACACAGCATTGCAAGCTTCTCTCATTGACTCGAATTCAAACAGCTGCAAAAGTTGGTGGATGTTACTGTAGCTTGCTAGCAAACATCAGCTAACTGCTAGCTAACATAACGAGTGACATGTATTTCAATGTAGAGAAAATGAAGGCTGGTGACGGTTAGAAATGTTTGTTTTGTTTTGAGTGGTAGAAGTAAAGAAATGTGTAACAATCCTTTGTTGTTTGAAATACTTACTGAAAGTCAACCACCAACAACAGACTGTCAGATACCCACACATGCACCGTACTTGCACGATGTGCCACTGCTGAGTGCTGGGGATCAAACCACTGTGAGTGGATCAAACCACTGTGAGGCAAAGGGCGGGGGTGTCGCATTGTTTTGAAACTTAAAGTGTCTATTAAGTGTCTATATTCAGCACAAGTGCTTTCATTGCGTCTTATTACTATTATTGAAATTACATAGTTATGTTTATATTTATAAATTGGGGGGGACAAATCATAGTTTTCCCCAGGTTGGGGGGGTCATGTCCCTCCTGTCCCCCCCGGGATTTCCACCTATGGGGAAAAAATAAAAACCTTACAATAACCTGGTTGCATAAGTGTGCACACCCTCTTATAACTGGGGATGTGGCTGTGTTCAGAATTAACCAATCACGTTCAAACTCATGTTAAATAGAAGTCATTACACACCTGCCATCATTTAAAGTGACTCTGATTAATCACAAATAAAGTACAGCTGTTCTAGTAGGATTTTCCTGACATTTTCTTAGTTGCATCTCAGAGCAAAAGCCATGGTCCACAGAGAGCTTCCAAAGCATCAGAGGGATCTCATTGCTGAAAGATATCAGTCAGGAAAAGGGTACAAAAGAATTTCCAAAGCATTAGATATACCATGGAACACAGTGAAGACAGTCATCTTCAAGTGGAGAAAATATGGCACAACAGAGACATTACCAAGAAGTGGACATACCTCCAAAATTTATAAAAAGACGAGAAGAATACTGGTCAGGGAGGCTTCCAAGAGGCATACAGCAACATTAAAGGAACTGCAGGAATTTCTGGCAAGTACTGGCTGTGTGCTACATGTGACAACAATCTCCCGTATTCTTCATATGAATGGGTTATGGGGTAGGGTGGCAAGACAGAAGCCTTTTTTTTACAAAGAAAAACATCCAAGCCCCGCTGAAGTTTGCAAAAACAAACATCAAGTCCCCCAAAAGCTTGTGGGGAAAATGTGTTATGGTCTGATAAAACCAAGGTTGAACTTTTTGGCCATAATTCCAAAAGGTATGTTTGGCGCAAAAACAACACTGCACATCACCCAAAGAACACCATACCCACAGTGAAGCATGGTGGTGGCAGCATCATGCTTTTGGGATGTTTTTCTTCAGCTGGAACCGGGGCCTTAGTCAGGGTGGAGGGAATTATGAACAATTAGTTTAAGGGTGTGCACACTTATGCAACCAGGTTATTGTGAGTTTTTTATTTTTCCCCCTCAAAGATTTCAGTTTGTTTTTCAATTGAATTGTTCACGTTATAGGTCACCTTAAAGGTGGAAAAGGTTCTGACATGTTTTATCTTTGTCTCATTTTTTTTACATCACAAGAACCTGGCATTTTAACAGGGGTGTGTAGACTTTTTATATCCACTGTATATGCCGGAAAATATGGTTTTGAGTATTTATAGTTTGTTTTTTGTGAGAAATCTGGGGTTTTGTCAATTTGGTGCGATTCAAGAAGTGTGTTTACAGTTTCGGGTAAATTGTAGTACACATTCAGGAAATATTTGTTCGCAATTAGTGAAAAACTAGAATATACATACAGGCACCGTTCTTTCCATTAAAATAACTACAGACTGTGGAGTGCATACACACATACACACTTAAAAATGGACATTACTACTGAACTGCTTCCAACTAATTGGCTAATGTTTAAGAAACATTTTAGAACCATACATTCACTCTCAAGAAGTCGCATTGCTTTTGTGCCACAGACGCTCTCCTTGAAAGCAGATTGTTGAATATTTTGTTTTAATCATATAATATAAAACAGAGTCACCAGCATTATGTCATCTCTTGTTTTATAATGGACATTCAGTATAGCCATGTTGCCTACACAGAGGAGATTTTACACACTCCAAAAAAGGAACCTGGCTTGTATAATGGATGTATGCCGATAATATAGCCAAGATAAAAAGGGTCCTCTCACTTTTCCTAAAGCGTTGGTGATTAAGATACATTTTAAAGCCGTCTCACAAGCCCAAGCCTTTATCGACAGAGTTCATTGAGAGGAGGGGAGGCTGAACTTAGGTTTTAATCAAATAAATCAAAATGGGAGGAAAACCTTACGTTTTTTTATGTTTCCAAATGCAAAATTTACAGACAGCAAATTTATGTCACTGGGTCTCCTGAATGCCTTGCAGTACCGCTGCGTCATAATGGATAGGAGTTCAAATCCTAGTTACAGCATTCTAACAGTGTCCGGGGTTCTCACATTGGCCGGTTTAATTTGGTTAAGCAACACCTGGGGTTGGAGAGGTGGATGTTGGATGGGGTTATCTTGTGTCGATTCCTTGTGGGGGACCAGATGCCTGGAAGCTCTGATGTGGTTGTTGGCCCTTCTCATCCACATGTTTAGGTGCCAAAAGTACTACCTGTTTAACAAACATTGTGATAAGAAGCAGAATGACCTTGCAGAAATTGTCAACAATCGTGCATTTGGCCCACAGGCCTTTCACAGGCTAGTGCTGGCTAATTCATACCTGGTTGTTGTCTGAATCAGTATTTTTCAATATCGTTAACCAGCATTCTAATATCTGATCGACATGCCGAAACACTCCTGTGGCTGACTCTTTAAGGATGACTGGAGTGGCATACGGAAAGCAGGCTCATTGGGCCTTGTGCTGTGAGAGATACACCCAGATTGCAGCGTTCGTATCAAATGAAAACCTATTTTAATGCTGACTGTACCGACTGTTGCCAGGGAAAATAGGTTCATCACGGAGTTCTCTGCCCCTTGTGGCTCCTGAGACCAGATCTTCTCTACAAGCTATGATTAGCCTAAGCCTGTACTTATTTAGCAGAGACTTGTGACTGAAAGATACTTATTATATGCATCAGTGATGACATCCTGGGTGTGCTTTTTAAGTGACAGGAAACATTTTTACCTTTAAAACCATATTTTATTAATCCGCACTGATGACTCGCTGGGGAAGTGACTCTTTTGGCCTAATACAAAATATATATACATATATTCCCTGAAAAGCCTTTGATGGACTTGCTCTTCTGTATAAATTAAATAAATGGGGGTTGTGTTACTGAAAGTGGAAGTCATGGTAGTAGTAGTAATGGTAGTAATGGGGATTTCATATTCTTTTAGTTGTAAAAGTAACAGCACTAATATTAGCAGTAAATGTGGTAAATTGTTGCATAACGCTTTATTGAAGCAATCTAAGTTGAGTCCATCTTTACGCCATGGACATTAGCTGGAGGAGATCTGGCGTGGATCGTATTAAGTGAATGTAGTATTAAAAAGTGATTTTCAAGCAACCTGACGAGTAGCAGCCAGGAGGTTTTTTGGTGATTTTAGCTTTTTCAGTTTTGGAGCAACTCATTGCGGTGGAAGGGAAATAAGAAACATGAAAATGTCTGAAGTTGTGCTGCAATTAACATAGTGCTGAGTAATTTTATCTCACCTCTGCAGACTGACAGCCAATGGAAGTTGACATTTTTGATTTTCAGGTTAGTCACCTTGGTAATCATCGTATAGACAGTTGAAAGAGGTTGGCCGTGGGCCCGTCGCAGCATTGTAGAGCAGCTAGGAGAGGGGGGTGACTTTGGCTTCAAAGCCGGTTGACACGTCAGCTTTTGATCTGGCGATGGGGATCTGAACCCCATTGACTGACCGATAGTGGGCTGAGCTGAGAAGAACGGCAGGTGACATTTCATAAATACATACAGATACACTCCACTCATTGTTTACTACATGTGACAACATTTAGCTCTATGCATGACATCTGTCAGTCTAGAATGCTGTAACAATGCATTGCACTCATGTAGCTCAGGTACATGATCATCGTCTGCAAATATTTTCCCTATTTGGATATTTCCGAACTACCCAATTATTTCCCACAATGAGCAAATACATTGTGCATGATATGTGTACTTTGGGAGGTACCACTTTGAATTTAATGGCATTTTTGTTGATCCAAGTTTAATGTCGTGTCCACTGTCTGAAAGGTAGCACGTGCGTTATTTAGTTAACGCATTAGCACACAACAAGTTCCTTTTTAATGATGTTTACCGTTGAATGATTAATCCCTAGTACTGCTGTTTACATCTATTAGTTAGTCCTGCTGGTGTCCCACTGGTAATCCCCCTGGCAGACAGCTGCACAGAGGGAGAGAGAGGAGGGGGATAGGAAGAGAGATGTATGGCTCAAGACAGAGACAGATAGGGGCAGAAGACAGGTGAGCCTGGACTCTGCTGAAGCATTTGATCCTCTGATCCTCCCTGTTTAATTTCATGTTTAATCAATGTTTTCACACATTATTCCGCCCCCAACTCTAACACTTTTTTTTCCCCATGACCTTTATGTGAAACGCTTTGTGTCAACGGGATGCATTTCACTATATGAATACAAACAAGTGAGATTGGAAATGCCGTTTGAAGTTTAGGAAGCCTGTGATCCCGGCAGTCCTGAAACCATTTCACTGTATTTCCTAATTGCTTTATGCTCTTTTGTCAGATAGTGTGGCCATCCCTCCGAGTTGGTGGTTACCAGCAGTCATTTGGGTAATCAGCAGGCACGTGTCTTCTGGTATTTTAAATATACTGTCATTAGCCTAAAGGGTGTCTCTGTTCTTTGAAGAGAAATGGATTAAAGATGGGTGTGATGTATGAAACAGAATTTACATATGAGTTCAGAAACAGACACAAACCCTGGCTCTTTGATAGTGTTGTCCTAGGTTGTAAAAAGAAATATGTATATATACACCGTGTATATATAACATTATCTGTTGGCATACACAAAATCTGAACAGGGCTCTCTTGATTACAGTTATGGGATTAATTAATAGTTTCAATGTCAGACTGCGAGTTTGCAAATTAAGCCTACATTGGTTTATACTGTAAAATATTTGACAAAATAATAATTTAAGTACTACAGCTACCAGTTTAACACTCTTTAACATCTTTAACACATGTCTGTTTTGGTGTTGGTGATTTGTTTTTCGTAGTGACATATGTAAATAAATTACTACTGTAGCCAGTCTGTCTTCACAATTACGACTTTTCATGTTAGATATCTTCTCTATCCTGATCAGAGTACCCTGTTTAATTATCATTCTTCTAATGTCAAGTGGCTTCAGTCATTCTGTCATTATCAACCACTAGTACGGTCGAATTCCAGAGGGGAAAACCACTAGTTTGGTTACTTTCCAGAGGTATATTTTGATCTATTTCAACAAATCACTTGCCACCTGGGGTTTGTTTGCTTTTCAGAAGATTTCCGATGTTAATGGGAGTCCGTCCCATTGTCTGACAGCCGATGACTGTCATGTACACAGTCTCATCCCCCCGTCTTGCTCTCTCTCTCTCTCTCTCTCTCTCTCTCTCTCTCTCTCTAAGCACAATCTTTCTTTTATCTTCGCTCCATATTCCTTCCTCATTGGCACTCCACACATACTGAACCTGTCTGTCATTGCTGATCAACCTATGCACTCTCCACTTTCTATGCATACATGCACTAGTGAATGCTAACTTCATTCCCGATATAAAGCTCTATAGAGATGCTGTTCTTGAAATTCTTGGTATCTCTATCTCGGCATGCCTTTTTTTTTAACAGCAAGCATGTGAGGATATTAAAATTAAACAATGCCTTGCAACAGCTTGTAATGAGGAAAACGTGCATGTTCATATATAGAGAAGATATGTAACCAATTTGTAGTATCACTTGCTGGGGTAGATACTCCTATTCCCATGGCATATTAGCACAGCAAGAGGAGCACAGTTTATAGTCTGGTCTTGTTACTTTAATGCACCAGTATTAATTATGAATATAATTTGCATTATCGTGCTTTTTTATTTTAATTGAATATTTGTGTGTGCGTGTGTGTGTGTGAGAGAGGGAGAGCGAGAGAGAGCTAAGTGTGTGTATACGTGCAGGTTCTTTTGTATGTTTATGTGGACGCTTGTGTGAATGCTCACTCTGTTTCTCAAAGGTGGAGCGCCATCTAGTGTTCATAGAATGCTGTTTCTGCCAGCCGGCTTGTAGATGCAGTCTTTATAGGGAATGGATAATAAAGAGGGGGACTGAATCAAAGTTTTGAAAACAGTTTATAGAAGTAAATTGCATCTGGTCTATTTATGAAAAAGCCCACCATCTCCTAGGGTTATTCTTATTCTGCTGTTCAGACAAATTTGAGGTTTATGTAGAAAAGTCCAATTCCATTTGGATGTTGTTGTAGGGTGTTTTCTCTCTCTGGCCTTTGTTTTTATGGGATATGGGACAAACCTTCTCTAACCAGTATTTACTACACTACCGTTCAAAAGTTTGGAGTCAATTGGTCTTTTAGGCAGAGTTGAAAAGAAAAAGCCATGTCTCAGACTGGCCATTAGAAAAGAAGAAAAGAAGAAAAGATAAGGATGGGCAAAAGAACACAGACACTGGACAGAGTAAGAAGTCTGCCTAGAAGGCCAGCATCCCGGAGTCGCCTTCTCACTGTTGACATTGAGACTGGTGTTTTGCGGGTATTAATGAAGCAGCCATTTGAGGACCTGTGAGGCGTCTGTTTCTCAAACTGGACACTATTGTATTTGTCCACTTGCTCAGTTGTGCACTGGGTCCACCCACTCCTCTTTCAAATTTTGTTAGAGACAGTTTGTGCTGTTCTGTGAAGGGAGTAGTACACAAAGAGATCTTTAGTTTCTTGGCAATTTCTCACATGGAATAGCCTTAATTTCTCATGAATAGACTGACATGTTTCAGAAGAAAGATCTTTGTTCCTGGCCATTTTGAGCCTGTAATCGAACCCACAAACGCTGATGCTGAAGATACTGAACTAATCTAAAGAAGTCTTGTTTTATTGCTTAATTACATAATTGCAAAAGGGTTTTCGATTGATCCGTTAGCCTTTTGAAATGATATACTTGGATTAGGTAACACAGTGTGCCATTGGATCACAGGAGTAAGGGTTGCTGACAACTGGCCTTTGTACATAAATGTAGATATTCCATTGAAAATTTTCCAGCTACAATTGTCATTTAGAACATTAACAATGTCTACACAGTATTTCTTATCAATTTTATGTAATTTTAATGGACAAAAAAATTGCCTTTCTTTTGAAAACAAAGGACATTTCTAAGTGACAAAAGTTGAAAAGGAAAGTTTTGAATGAGGAACAGAAGCGTTCAATTTGCAGTGGTCTCTTAATTTTAACCCTTCTGTTCCTCACTCAAAACCTTCCTTTTCTACTTTTTTGGAAAGGAAAGAAAATGGTCCAGTGGTCTCTTATTTTTTTCCAGAGCTGTGTGTGTGTATGTATATATATATATATATATATATATATATATATATATATATATATATATATATATACATACATACATACATATA
>JACXGI010003612.1:0-23624 GCA_016801175.1 Esox masquinongy | reverse complement strand
AGCGTACGGATCTGAGTGACTTTGACAAGGGCCAAATTGTGATGGCTAGAAGACTGGGTCAGAGCATCTCCAAAACTGCAGCCCTTGTGGGGTGTTCCCTGTCTGCAGTGGTCAGTACCTATCAAAAGTGGTCCAAGGAAGGAAAAGCGGTAAACCGGTGACAGGGTCATGGGCGGCCAAGGCTCATTGATGCACGTGGGGAGCGAAGGCTGGCCTGTGTGGTCCGATCCAACAGACAAGCTACTGTAGCTCAAATTGCTGAAAAAGTGAATGCTGGTATTGATAGAGTACCAGCACACACAGTACATAAAGTGTCAGAACACACAGTGCATTGCAGTTTGTTGCGTATGGGGCTGCATAGCCGCAGACCAGTCAGGGTGCCCATGCTGACCCCTGTCCACTGCTGAAAGTGCCTACAATGGGCACGTGAGCATCAGAACTGGACTATAGAGCAATGGAAGAAGGTAGCCTGGTCTGATGAATCACCTTTTTTATTACATCACATGGATGGCCGGGTGTGTGTGCATCGCTTACCTGGAGACCACATGGCACCAGGATGCACTATGGGAAGAAGGCAAGCCGGCGGAGGCAGTGTGAGAAACCTTGGGTCCTGCCATTCATGTGGATGTTACTTTGACACCACCTCGCAACTTACAGGACTTAAAGGATCTGCTGCTAAAGTCTTGGTGCCAGATACCACAGCACACCTTCAGAGGTCTAGTGGAGTCCATGCCTCAACGGGTCAGGGCTGTTTTGGCAGCAAAAAGGGGACCTACACAATATTAGGCAAATGGTCATAATGTTATGGTTGATCGGTGTATATATATTTATACATGCATGAGGGCAACGACGGCTATCAGGCTATCCTGTCTGGTATGAATCGACAGAAGGTCTACACAAGTCACAGAAAAATGTAATGATGGTTATGGGAGGAATGTGTTACAACACAATGCATTGCAGCCTTCTGCGAATGGAGCTGCATAGCTACAGATCGGTCTGAGTGCCCATGATGACCCCTGTATTGTCAAAAGCACCTAAAATGGGTTCACAAGCGTCAGAACTGAACCTTTAAGCAGTGGAAGAGGGTCGCCTGGGTCCCGTTTTCATTTACATCACATGGACGGCCATGTACGTGTGCGCCGTTTACCTGGGGAAGTGATAGCACCAGGATGCACTGTGGGAAAACAACATTTTACAATGTTTATTTGAAAAAATAAATAATAATATATACTATATTCATGTATTTATAAATATTGTATTTTTTATTTTATTTAAACACTGATTACCCAAATAAATGGCCTTAGTTTGACTTTCAGGTGCCCAAGACTATTGCACAGTACTCAAACAGTATAGTATAGTATATAGAGTCTACAGAATACATTTATACACATATCAACATTTTGTTTGAGGTTTCAGATTACATATTGTATGATAGATTGTTGTCCCCATTCCCTTCTTTTCTTGTATTATTTTCTTATATATGGATTAGGGCGTGATCTGGGACGCAGGCGTGATCTGGGACTTTATCCCTGAAGTTTGGATGTCCAGGTGCGTTTATTGGTGGTTTAGTTAAACATGGCCAGTGATGATAGTGCTCTGAGTGGAGTCCTGACCCCTCTGGGCAGCAGTATCAGAACTCTGGCATCCGTGTGACAGGATTAACACATCAAAAGCAGTGTCAGTGTTGGGGCCTACAGCAGCGACCCCACTGTCAGTACTGCACCTTTCATGTTCAACTACAGGTCCTCTACAATTTGACCTGCAGCCAACAGTGTGACAGGCAGAGACAGATAATGCCGATGCCCCGATGTTATCGGGGTTTCCCTTCAACTTCTGCGAAACATGTAAATCAGAACTTTATCCAGGTTCATAGTGCAATCCGTTGAGCATGTTGATGGACTGTTAATATGTAAATGACTTTGGGGTGCTTGTCTTCTATTGGATCGCTCTCATGGTCAGGGTAGGGCATTCCTTGTCTTTTAGCATGACAGACGAAACAGACTGTGAATCTCAAACTGAAACCTACTCCCTACTTATTGGAGTTGCTAAGGGTTTAATAATACACTTCAACTTTGGGACACACTAATGACTTGAATGTTGCAATTAATTGTCCACTGTAACTTAATAAAACAAGAATGAAATTGTAATTTACCAATCTGTCCTACACTGAAGGAGAAATTGTCATCATTGACAACTTAATTTAGGACATATTTCATTTAGGACATATATAATTTGGGACATATTTTGTCATGTCTCGAAATCAAATGTAAACAAATGCATGTGATATCATTAGGCAAGTCTATCCATTATTTTGTGTGAAATTGTGCAAGCTCAAATATAACCCAGTGCCGTAAGGGATCCCACTTCGCTACTTGCTAGAGGAGCCTTGCTCGAAGGGGCCACCGGAGGGTCTAATTAGCCCCAATACTCTGCTCATTTCACACCCTCAGTTTTGGGACACTTGTGCAAATGTTGGAGGCTCATGTGAATTTGCAAATGGAAATCCGAGAGTGTACAGAGGGGTTTAATTTGGGATTTAGAGAATGTTTGCTCCCAACACATTGGTTTGGCTGACTACGTGGGTGAGCAAGCAGTACAATAAGAAAGCAATGTGGTTTGACAGAGAATGTAGGATTGGGGTGGTGTTTTTTTGGTTTTGCCTTCTCCGTTTTTCTTCCGCTTTACATCATATTTTTGTTTGTTATTCAATGATAGTTCTCATATATGTGAAAATTAAGCATTCATGGCTATATTTGTTCAGTATGCTGTATGTATTGTTTTAATGAAACATATTTTTGGCCATTTATTTTTATTGTGTTTAATGTCATGTTAAAGTGTTCTTCAGTCATTCCCAGGAATGTTATTACCCTGCTGTACTAATTGTCCCTTCCTTCACATGCTCAGGTAATTGACATCAAGGAGAAACTGAAGCTGTTCAAGAAGTTCTGGTCCCACCTGCCAGAAGATATCTGTCAACCCCACAGGGTGACAGCAGGAAATGCCACAGATGATGAACAGTGTTGGAATGGGCACACCAAGGGCAGGTATGACTAGTAAATCTCTAATGACAAGATGACAGTAATCTCTCAAAACTGGACAACAGTAATATCTAATGACTGGTTAAATGTAATCTCAAAACTGGCCTCAAAACTGGAATAGAATCATTTCTAATGATTGGACTACAGTAATACATAAGCCTGTACAAGGCTAATCTGAAATGATTGGACTACAATAATATCTTATGCCTTGACTTTAGTAATCGATAATGAGTGATCTGCAGTAATCACAACTAAACACATGCTGTCTAAACCAAGCACTTTGGTAAACTAGTGCTTTATGACTTACACTGTATGTCTGATCCCCAAATTAAGGAATCTTTATGATTTACGTTTTTTACACTGACCCAAATATGGCAGCTTGCTATTGGAGATTACTAATATTTCTGGCAAAGACATTGCAAAACAAGTTGAAGAAAAACACTGCTATGCACTCTAAAGTCCTCTGAGGAGTTTGGAAACATAAAAGCATCCAACCAAACTGCGTCTTAACAGATTCCTTCCCTGGAGAGGCCCTTTAATGTTTGTTTTAATTTGCTTTGATGTCTTTTTATAACTAGCATGATGCCTCGTTGCCGGAACTAATTTCATTACCAGCCAAAATGTTTGACAATTGAATTTAAATGCTGCTTTATCCCAAAAGGGGAGACTAATACACTACTGTTATTCAAAGTCATAATACTACTTTTACATGTGCATATTAACTACTGGGTGATTTCACTTCAGTAATATTAATAGCATTCCTCATTTCTGTTTCTTATTCAGTAATTTTAAATGCAATAATTAGTTGTGTCCTATGTGTATAGTAATTCTACACTGCATTGTTTTTATACCAGTTACATTTATACCAGCATTCTTATTGTGATTGTTTGTTTTTCTTGCTGAACATCTGTTCCCTGTCTTCTTTGAAATGACAGGTTGTCTAGCAGAAAGATGCTGCCCATACTGGTTGCCTACTGTCTTGAACACTGAAGTGACACCGAAAGGTTGAGAAAGAAATGGAATATAGGCCCTGGTGCCAATATTAAGTTTGTCTAAAAAAATATGACCTTCATCGGATATGTCAGTATTCCAAAGATGTTTCAGTCAGATTTAAAAAAATATATATTAGGTTTTTTTTCTTTGCATTAGTAAATGGTAGAAAACACACATTTCTTCTGTTAGCACTTTTATTTCATGCTCCTGAGGTACTGAGTTGACATACGACTGCGAGTTATAAAACGTGTACCTCTTGCTGTGTCATTATCCAAAGCTGTCAGACGTTTTCAGAACATCACAGGTGGATGTGGGAAATCATAGTTAGTGTTGGGAGATAAAGGATGTCATTACACAGCCGTGGGTGGGCAGCACTGGCAGCTAAAGCATATAAACAGGAAGTGACCCCCGTAACAATTTCCCAGGAGAAATATCTTTGAAGTGTTTCAACACATTCCCAATTCAAGAGTTTCCTCTTCTTACCCTGGTCATCCCCGTCAGACGTGTGCTATCCCTGCCTGTCAGGAAGACAGAAGACAACCAAAACACACAGAGCTACATCGAGTGTCCAGCCCTTGTATTCTTATCCAACTGGAGGGTACAGAACCCGCGGCTTCTTTTCCAGAGAATTCTGTGTGACAGGCACAATATGCAAGAAAGGCCAGAACAGGCTTTAATGAGGCTGTCGAGTGTAATTAACTGCTCTGGTTTTACTTGCATTTACCCCAAGTCTCTATGTCGCTCTAACATTCCACATTAAATGTTCCACTAATTGCTTTGTGAAATGGTGTTTGCTTCGGTGTGCATGAGACATAATTCATTTTAAAAACAGTTGCAGGGGTTGACAGTGCAACTATGGTAAATTACCACTGGTAACTTGCATTAAAATGTCTGAAATAAAAAGGCTTCTTTTTCTTGTACGGCATGGCAGGTATTTCCCTGAGGTTCTAAAAGACGGATTGACCAATCAGGTGAATAACCCAGAGGTGGGTGTGGACATTACTAGGCCGGACACGTTCATTCGCCAGCAGATTATGGCCCTGAGAGTGATGACAAACAAGTTAAAAAATGCCTACAACGGCAATGACATCTACTTCCAAGACTCAAGTAAGAAATGCTTCAGAAAATAATCATTATTATTATTTGGGAATGCTATGTGTTGTTAACACGAATGATTGCCATGCGTTTATTTCTAGTTGTCCTACAGTTGGAGACATTGTACAACGACATTGTACAATACACCCTATATTCATCTGTTCATTCGGTCGCTTCAACAACCAGAGTTTCAGAGTTTGTATTTGACATCAGTATTCCTGTCACTGCATGGACTGCTCACCGTGCCGTGTGCGTGCGTGCGTACGTGTGTGTGTGTGTGTGTGCGTGTGCGTGTTCGTGTGTGTGTGTGTGTGTGTGTGTGTGTGCTCCTACGCTGTTGTCCAGGTGACGAGGGCAGTGGCTCAGGAAGTGGCAGCGGTTGTACGGAGGCCTGCGTCACTGAGTTTGACTTTGCCAGCACCGAGGCCCCGATGGTGGGAGCAGACCGGAGCGGGAGTGGCCCGGTGGAGGATTCAGCAGCAGCCACACATCCTGCCCCCTCAGCAGCCCTGCCGGCCAGCCTGGCCCTCTTGGCTCTGGCAATGCACAGGCTATGGAGATAATGCTGGGGGAAGTCATCCAACGTGGACAGCAGGGTCTCTGTTTACGCTGTGTTTTTATACCCAAACAGACTGGAGCCACAGTCAAGCAGACAGTATTCAGGCAACCTTGGCCTCTCGGATAAATAGAGGGGTCTACTCTGCTCTGGAGACAGCAGTCATGCATCCTGATTCCCCCTTTCCCCTCCCAAAGATGGTCTGGTGGTTGTTGCCATTCTTAGGCAGGACTTCACATGACTGCCGTCACTCTGAGATAGAAACAGATGTTCTCCTGTTAAACGTTGCTCAAGAAACTCAAATTACTTTTTTTTTCCTGGCGTAAAGCAGATGCTATTAGGTCTCCATGAGAAAAAGCCCTTGCACTTTTGGTCTTTTTATTTTTTAATACTCTAGAAGGGGATTGTTGTGCCACTGTGAAAACTGCGCCTAGAGGTGCCCAAGAGTCAGACCTAGAACATGTTTACTATGGTATAACCCTTATATACCACTCTACTATGAGGTGATTTCAGTTTAGCAGGTATTTTACTTGTCAACAGGTCTGAATTGCATTTCATAATTTCTATAACAAGCCCTCTACCCCAGAATCCTATAAATAAAATCACTACAGTTTCTATACTTTAAATATAATTCATTATTTTTCTACATTGACAGTAAATGTTACATATGAAACTTGTTTAATGTTAATCAGGTAAGGTAAGATATTGTATTATTCTACAATTTACTGCATTCTGTTCTTTTGAGTGTAGCTGTTATCATATCACAAAGAACCTCATGAAAATATTGCTTTACCTTATGTTCCACTGCTTGATTTTCTCATATTTGGAGAAAATTCAAATATTGCCAACCACTATGTGCAAAGTATTGGCCTGCTTTTGTCCTGTTTTGAAATGTCACCATTTGCGATATCTTCAGATATAAACCATTACCTGATAACTCAGGTTTGAGGTGCATAAGCACATGTTCCTCTGCCTTGCGAAGTGTTTTCATTAGCTGCAATGTGATGTCTTTAACTTCCCATCTGCCATTATAAAGGCAAATACAGATACACATTTAGACACCATTTTCTAACAATTCAAAAAAAAACTTGTTCTAACATGTTCCAACAATTCATATACAGGAACATTTATTGACAGGATTATTTGTGAATTATTTTCATGGATGATACATATTCAGTTAAAGATAATGCACTTAAATATAATTCATAGCAAGTGTATGAATGTCAACATCTGTATTTAACTGTAATCACTAATGTATTTATATTCATTAAGTTAGTCTGATAAAAGTACAGTACACATTGATTCACACCAAATTTTAACAGTAAAACTGTCTAGATTAATTCATTTAATACTAAAAACAAGAAACAATAAATGAGGATAAAAAATGTGCCAAATTGTACTAGTTAAATACATAGCACATTGGAGACTAAAATTGCCAAAGGCAAAAAAGGCCCCTCCATTTATCTGTGGCGCCTGAGTGGTTCTGTCAGCGGTGACAGGCTTAAAACCGGCCACAGCCACCTGTGAAATGAGAATTATAGAAGGTAGAGAGTGTCTGGAAATGGTTGAATGCTCCAGTGAAGATAGGCAGCAGAGCATAAATACAGAGACTGGAAGAGGATCGGCATTACTGAAGGGGGCGTACTGTGTTTTGCCCCTCAAACGCCAGGCAAACAAAGCCAGTGTCACGTCCAGTGTTCTCAGAGGGCTGGCATGTTAACGCAATATACCACAAAGGGCAGTTAAGCTAAGCTTACATATAAAAGGGGTTAATTAATATCGGTCAGCTCTTATCATCTCTTTTTGTGTCAGTTGTGTGAGCTTGCTTTGTTGCCTCTTGATAAACCAGTATTAGTGTTAAACTTGTTTGAATGTAAGGCAAATGATGGTGAGGATGATATATTTTTCCCCTTTGTCCTTAAAATAAGATTATTTATTATGAATAATGATCTTGCAGGATGCTGTTTTCATTTTTTTAGTATCATTGCACTTTTAATGGTAATAGTTTGCTATCGTTTGTCTTGAAAATATATGTTTATGAATCAGCAAACGTAATGTCAAAAACTAATGTTTCCGAAAAAGTATTAATCACCATTTCGAACAATCAAATGCATTTTATTGTAAAAAAAAAGATAAATTCTGTTGCTTGAACTTAGAAAACGTTCAAGCTAATAAGGTTGAAGATCTAGATATCATGAAGACTGTACAAACAAATATGCCTTACAGTTTTTTAATGCAATTAAAATTATGTTTTGTTACTCTTCTTGCAAATAAATATTTGTTAAAAAAGATGATAACAACTTTGCAATTCGATGACTTACATTTGTGATACAAATCATAATAGAAGAAAATCAAGTAAATTTTACTGGCATCTTCTATTAGGGACAATAGCAGGATCATTCAATTTTCACAGAACAGTACAGGGTAGGGTAGGTCAAAGAATGAGCACATCACTGTAATACATTGTACTGTAAATTACCATCAGTAATGTCTTAGAGCATGACCAACTTCAAGTTTTATCATGAATTTCAGATACATCATAATGAACGTTAATCACACACATTTTAGTGGTTCTACTTTACCTAACCCTTCATGAAAATACAGTTCAACATGAGAAAAACAAACCTCTTTAGGCTTCCTCTGTGTACTTTTTGTTAGTGAACTCTGCTTTAAGTAGAGGTTCAAAGCTGTGTTTCCTACGCTGTTGCAGGTAGAGGACTAAGACGAGTAGAAGTACCAGGACACCCAGGAAAACCCCACCGAGACTGGACCCCAGCACAAACACAAATCCACCGTCTCTAGCTGAGGAAAGAATAGAAGAGTTTTAATTCAAGACTTTTATCAAAGCTTTCTTATCGAACTGACTTGGTAAAACAACAGAGAACACTGGTGACAATTACTTTATTGCGGTGTTAAGTCTGAAATCACTAACCATCCAGTTCAATGGCATAAGAATATCCCAGCTGATCAGAAGCCACGTAAATCTCCTCATTGGTCACTGGAGGGAAGAATGGCACCATGTTGTAATGTCTGTTGTGACCAATGGGGGCCATCTCATCAGGAAAACTTGAGTTTGGTGGAACAGACCTCTTCATCCACTCTTCAAAAATGGCATCGGTGAAAGTATGGAGCACCTATATATATATATATATATATACACACAGAGAGAGAAAGAGAAATATAGAGAGTGAGATTTATAACTCTTCTGCACAGAAACCTGATCAACTACCAAATACTGTTAAGCAACCTCTTCAGCCTGTCCTTCCTTCCTCTTCAGCCTGCATCTGGAAAACCTACTAAACCCTCCTCAAACTGGGTCCCTACAGATCCATGCTGCCTCAAGAAGGCTCCATTTCTACCCATGTTAACTAGTCATCAACAATGTAAGAATCAACAAGTTGCGCAATACATCAAATATTTTAGGATGGTTTGTGGTTGAGATTATGAGAATTAATTGTAGTCTGTTATGTGACTGCTATTAAACCTTTGTAATCTTTAAACCTGTTGTGAGTGAAAGTTGGTTATGACTGAGTGGCTGTACATCTAAGAGAACACTCAGGGACACAGATGTCACACCGTAGGTTGTCTAACATCTGCGGGTTATTCACACGTGACTCAACACAATATGGTTGTTCCCCTCACTGTATAAGATATTAGTTTTGTCTCTCTTTTAGAGAGAGAGAAGGCTGTGCTGGCTATGGCGCTCTCCTTCAGAAATAAATTAACTAAAATATATAAATGTAATAAGAGAAATTTCTGTGTCTAATATTTATTTCAGTTTTTTCCTAACAGCTCTGTAGCATTACAATGTCAAACATGACTAGGTTGTAGGGTTTTTCTTCAATTCATTGTGGTTTTTATTTTTATCAAGCTGACAATGTTACACTGAATTTTCAAACAAACCGTTCTCTGTTAACCCACATGAAAGTGAAATACATGAACTCCACGTCATTCATACAAACTAGACAATTACCAGAAAGATGGGGTCGTTGGCTGCAGAGTGAGACAAGGCACTGGTTCCATTCAGGAAGGCGTGGACCAGGTTGTGCAGGTTGTTCACAGAGGAGTCAAGTTCTGCCTCTCCATCTGGTTTGTCATAGCCTTCTAGAGAATTCCTGTAAATAACAGATCATATTTTAGGTTTAGGGTACAGACCTCACTTACGGACAGGGAAAAGGTGAGCTATCAAAGGATATGACCTGAAGCTGAAGGTAGAGTTAGTGTAGTAGGGCGCGTTGTCAAAGTCTCTTAGGTTTAGACAGCTTCTGACATCATTCATGGTGGGCAGACTCATGTTGGTCCCCTGTCGTCCCATCCGACCTCTCCTTATACGTCCCTCACTGGACCCGTTACACAGAGTGACCAGGAGGTTATACTCATCCAGGCTGAGGAGAGTGACACGTATGCTGGATCAATGGATCATTTTCAGGACAAGGCGAAATCTGTGTACGGGAAACTGGTGCACAGTGTGTGGAATACATTTCTGCTCAAAAACGTACTTGTCACACACCACCCCCCAATTGGAGAATCTGGACTGATTGCTGATGAGGGAGGGGTCATCTGGGTTGCGTCCCCCCAGTAGAGAATCTGTGCAGACATCACATTCTGTCTGTCCAGTGGCAAAGTTCCAGTATGGAACAGCAAAGTTCTCATTTCCGATCAGTCTCTGCATAGAGAGGAAAGGTTTACTTTTATTCTTATAACTTTTTGCTCTTCATGTCTTTCATCATTCAAATCAAGTATTACCTGTAGATCTCTCTCCAGACTGAGGAGGTGGTATCTGTGCCAAGTGACGAAGGCTGGTCCTTTGTGGGAGAAGTCAATGGCCTTAAATGGTCGACCTGGACCTTCAGAGGAAACATGCCTAAGGGTTAACCTTCCAAATGATTATTCATGATTCATTCATTATTACCTATAATCATGCTAGCATCCATCTTATTCTTAACACATAGAAGTGTTTAGATGAAGAGGAGATTCACCATTTAGTTCAGACTGTTAGCTGATTTTGTTTTCATTATTTTCGTAGAATTAATTCTATCCTTCCCCTGCCTTGTTATATGGCACTTGTATTGGAAGAATATGTAGAATGGAGCCTCTGTAAAATAATTAAGATTTGAGCTACAGTATATGGATGAACATTAGACAGCATCCATACAATACAATAATATAATGCAAGACAATAATATAATAACTTTGGATACCATTCATTAAGTTCATTATATCTAGCTAGTAACGTGATTCACTTTTCTTGCTAGCTGGTTAACTTAAAGACACCTGCTTATCTAACCTCCTAAGCTTTCCAGGAAAAAGGTTACAGAATACATAGATGAAAAGTAGCCACTAAAACTATACTGGATCAAGGAAAAAGTAGCCCATTCAAATGACATCCTTGTTTTTATTATCTACTAGACTCTATGTTTTTCTTAACCCTCTAGCCATTCATGAGATGGCACTGTTTCAGTTTAAATGATTCAATAATTTTGACAAAGCTGATGAAATAATTTGGGAATGTCAACAAAAACTAACGAGGGCAGTGATATTAATAAATCTGTAATAGACAATTTAACTATTTTTGAGGAGATATTTGCTTGAAATAAGTGAAATAATCTGCCAATGGAAGAAGACAAATTACACAGTATTCAGGGCATATTTTCTAAAAACAAGCGGTATATTCTAGCTTGTTAAGAAAAATGTACCTTATTTTAAGAATGGTTAGATTTTTTAACCTGAAAACAAGTTAAATATACTTGATAAGACAGATATTTTTTGCAGTGTATTTAAAAACTACTAGTCATGCCATTTCTGAACTATTACAATGAATAGTTTTGTACTTGGTTGGCACCATCTCTAGATATCTAGGTATGTGTTTCTATATTAGGTCGTGAGGGAAGAGATTTTATTTATTTATAAATATATTTTTCTATATATTATAGTTTTGGGCATGTAAAGACCTCTACACCACATAGCTTAGACAATTGTCAAGGAAGAAAGTTGCATGGTTGTAATATTTAGAAGCGGGCGATGTTGTAACTTTTTTGTTAAATACAAGGGTAGGGTCATGTGGAAATAATTTTTTTCTGTTGGGGAGAGTGGCACATTTTTTAACAGTTTGACCAGTCCAACTCCCCAATAAATAACAAACATTTTCTAAGATTCTGAATCTCAAATCTAGAATTTACTTCACTTTCCAAATATATATCGATGGTATCGAGTGTATGTACCTACACAATTAATTTAGCAAGTTAGTAATCTATAAAAAATCATCTTTAGTTTTCATTCAGTTCATCCAATATTTGTATATATTCGTTTTGTACTGACATAATATTCAATGTATAATCTTATGACTGACACAAAATAATCAATGGGAGTTTTACCTAAGAGTGTGTCTCTGACAGAGTAGTAGTGCTGCCACACAAAAAAGTCATATATTGAGATGTTGGAGAACTGGGCCTGGGTTCCATTGGGCCCCAGCAGGCCCAGCCAGTGCTGTGTGGCGATGACATATTCTGGGTGGATGGTGTTCTTGGCTCGGTCCAACACATCCAGAAACTCATTGAGCTCAGCTGGAGTCAGAGTGTGAATGTTTTTCCTCACCACAGGGGCTTTACGCACGTCACAGTTCGGTCCTGTCCAGCCAAACTTGCACTGGCCACAGTCAAAGCCACCAAAGTTACCTAGATATAGGGAGGGAAGGTAAACCAGGCAAGTCAACTATAAAACACTGAAAAAGTATGTTTTGGTAAACAATATGAATGGGAATGTTTGAGAAATTAATACATACATGATACATTTATTTGAAATATTATTTTCAAATGCCTACAGTTCAGCCATTTGAGGCTAACTGAAGGGTCCCTATGATTATCTAAAACTCTACAGATTTAACATGTGTAACTCCTATAAGGAATCCAAGGTAATTAACACCTTATTTACATTTTACATACCAGAGCACTTGCATGTCTGATTAAAGAATTTGGTCGGCCACCTTTCTCGATCATCAACATTTCTCAGCCTATACGGTCCACTCCAGGGTTTGGAGTCCACTGTGATGTTGATACAGTTTCCTCTCCCAGTTAAAGTTCCACACATATTGGCAGGGTCAGAGCCGAGAGCAGGGCAGCACCGTTTTGAAACAATCCCCTCCACCGTGCTACAGACTCGAGGAAACTGAGCCTCCGTACAATCAGGCCATGTCACAAAACAAACAAAGCACAGCATCCAGATCATCTTCAACTCCTTCGGTCTTCTGTTCACTTCTGTTGACTGAAAAATATGTTTATAAACCAATTCACAGCAATGATGTGCTCAGTTATTTACTCCAAATGGCATGGAATCACATAAGGAACGCTCCTCAGTTGAGTGTTCAACATTTGGCTTCTGTTATAAATAAATAAAAAGTAGTCTATGAGAGACAGCCTGAGAGAAAGTATACTGTGTTCTGGTCAGTTGTATACATCTCGTAAAAAGTCTCCAATTCATGTGCTCCCTCTTAAGTACGGCCAGAAAGGATTAAGACCATGGTCCCGTGGTAATCACCTGACACCAGAGAACTATAAGCTGGACTCATACAAATGAAACGCTTCAGGCCAAAATACGTGGTAATGATTGGAGCATTATCTACAGGTCCATCTACAAGAATCTTACATTGTTAGTCACATGAATAATCAAAGAACAGTTTACACAATTTAACAAACAAATTTGACAAATTGCACTGAGTTTTTCTGAGCCCTTTATATACTCTAAACCCCTTGTCTCTAACAAAATGTGTATTTACACAGAGGACAGTGGGAAATAACATATGATGGAAATACCCAACCTAAATCGATACCAGTCAATGGTATTGAAATCTGTTTAATCTGTAACCGGAATTTCAGTCCCTATGTACCCAGTCATTAGTTTCATTAATTAATTATTAAAATTTTATTTTGGGTAATAAAAAGTACATTGAAAGTACATTTATTTTATTTTGAGGGGAAATGCATATCAAATCTTAACTTGGTACACTAATATTAGAATGTGTTTTATGTAGTCTGAATGAATGACAAAATCTGCAAATTATTTCAGGCTTCATTTTGATGCATTTCATTTTTAGTAGGTGAAAGGGTAAATGTGTGGTTGCCTAAGGGGTGGTTTTCCTGATCTGGAATAAGCCATGTCCAGGGCTGGAAAGCACTTTTACTGGAAACATTCTTTGTGGTTCCTTTTTGACCTGGTCCTGGTCTTTAGTCCGAGGGACAGGCCTTGGGTTTTTATGTAATCAGTGTCCCCCATAAGGAAGTCTCCATCTTTCTGTATGTGTGATATTTCAGACTGCTTACTCCATTTAACATAAAGTCATGAAATCTGGTACATGCATCTCATGTCTCACAGGGAACTTTTGCTTGAGGGGCTTCAAATAAAAACCAAACATTATTTGGTCTGCGGGAGAACCTTCAAACACATTAATGGACCATAGACGTAAGTCTTGTTACGTCAGTTGGTATATCATACTGTGTATGAATACCAACTTATACTGCATAAGGAAATTAATAACAAATACATTGAAGTAATAATACAAAGATAATTAAACAATAATTAAAGAATAATGTATAATAATAAAAGAGCAATATTCTTCCTGTGTTAATGTTATGAAACTTTGCACAATTACTCCTATATTCCTTTTCCCATATTCTAGGATGTTAAAACTACAACTTATTAGAATTTATGAATTTCTTTTATTTTGTTAAGTGGTGTCTTTACTGATTTTGCAACCTACTAAGCTGAGAAAACACCATAACCAAGCAATGTTGTTAGCTTTGTGAATCAAAATACCTCAATTTACTGTAGATTTGATTCCCACAAATGAATTTGTTTTCTGTGATTATAATAACTTTTACAGGTAGCCTCATTAAGATCAAGGTCCCATTAAGAGCCCTGTATCTCATAATTATACAACATTCTACAGGCACAGCAGCATAGGAGAATAGAAAAATATTGGTTTTATCTGTAATTGGTTATGAAAACAACTCCATTACTCATTTTGGAAAGGATGAAGTTGACTGATAATCAAAATTTTTGCATCAGAGGTGTTTTGAAATTCTGGCCAATGAGGGCATAACTGGAAGCCTCCCATTCCAGGTAATATGACCATTGATCCTCTGCTCTTCATTACAAGGAATAACATTTCTCCCAGTTTTCTAACAGAACAAGGTTCTTTCACTTCGAAAAAGTTTACTACCTGCTTTAGCATCAGCTTACCTGTGTACTTACAATAGAGAAGGTATAGTTACCCTGCTGGATGAAGTTGTTAAGAGCTGTTCCGGTAAGGTGTCTTAGAATTCCATTGTTGCTTTTCATCCAGTTAGCCACCAACAATAGGTAAGACCTTTAGCCAAAACAAGCCGAAGGCTTCCAATCCAGGTTTGGTTTTTAGACTACGTCTTTTGTCATGAGGCTTCAACACTCACTCCCCACTGATTCCTCCCAAGATTGCCTGTTGTATCTCAGCTTGGATTATGATTCGTCTGACCTTGTCTCTCTCAATTTTTGTCACCAAATGTCCCAGTTACACTTGAGATGGGTTGTGTTCCTGCAATATTTACAAATCCACCATGGATGTCTCTGCCATCCCCCTGACTTGACTTTGCCCAAGTCAATGGTTACACGTATGGCCGAAAGTATATGGTCCGATATCATGAATCTGTCTCAGATAGTGAGCAGGGAATCTGACTACTTGGATGGGATACCTCCAGAGCAGCAAACCAATTCTCTGAGGTAGTCAGGGAATCCTCTGATGATCCGTTGCAGTTTGGTTGACCAGCTTCAAGAGATACATAGCATTCCCTCAGAGGTATCACAATGTTGCAGATCTACCAAACAAAGTTGTCGGCAGAGATTAGGATTTGCTTAGGGGAGTTTAGGGTTTGATGTGCTGGAAAACGTTTGTGCCACAACCAACTTTCTGTCGCCCTGATGCACAACAATGAAACTCAGGAGAAGTATTCCATTCACAGGATGTAAAAACGCAAGTATGCCCAAATAATGACAATACAAAAACACATTTAATTTGAGATATACTACAGTTACTTCCCACATATTAGTTTAAGTTCAAGACACAAAGTAACCATGGATCTAAAGTTCAAATGCAAAACTGTCTCTCAGAGTCATGCACAGTCACATATTATTTTAATAGACAGCTAACAGCGAACAAGTTGCTAATTTGTTTTTCACTTACCAGATGATCATCTGAAGCATAACTTCTTGTTCAAACTTAATCTTGTGTAGTTAACTCCGTCATTACGATAGGGTTCGAAACCCAACCATCAAGGTTTGGGGAGTAATAGAATAAGGTTGCATTGCTTCATCACGCTTTGGCGAATTCTTGTGGCAGCTTGGGTGCCTCTGAGTTTGAGGTAGAAGACAGGAGAATGGGTTTACTCCATCACAAAGAGATTTTCGGTTAAACTTCCTGGTTGAGCGAGCAGCGAGATAAGAGAGATAAGAACCAGCATGGCGTCAGAATGCGCTTTGGAGGTCACATACCTGAATGTCAACTGTCCCAAGTCTGCTGGGAATACGTTTGCGATGAAGCAGGATCTTAAAAATTTAAATTGGATCATAGTTTCATGATATCCAAAATCTTGAAATTGGATATATGAAACTGATGAGAAAAACAAGGTAGGCAAGAAAAAATGTGTCTTAGAAAGGGTGATGTCAATGTCAGAGTGAACAATGCTGCTTGTGAATACTGTTTAAACGTATACATTAAATATAGTGCATTGCAATTCATGAACTTAATTGCTATGATTTTATTGCAAGATTCTGTGTTTTTTAACATGGACTTGGATGATGGACTAAATTGTTCCTGTTGGCATCTTCAACTAAATACCTGCAAACAAGTTAGAGTTGGTCCTACATCCCTAGAATAGACATTCAGATACAAACAGTGGGAAGCAGGTAGATCTAGGGGTGGAAGACCTATCAGTTGGTCCCTACAATTTGTAGGCTGGCAGACCTGGGGTGGAAACCCCACTAACGTTCCTTACTATCCTCTTGCGTTTCAGGACCATGTTGATTGAGATGAGCATCTCCACCAACAACGACTTCAGTATTCCAGGACTACGCTGATTCAGACTGGCACATACTCCTCCTTCTAAAAGAAGGTCAAAATAACTTGAGTGACGGTGGGCGTGATTCCAAAGGCCCATGTGTGCTGGGGTTTTAAGGACTGGCATGTGTCCTATACATAAAAACCAGAAGTAAAAGTGGCATGGTTGGAGATTTGGAAGTGAGTGAACAGTCAACAACCCCAGTAGTAGACAATTCTAAAGGACAGAAACATGCAGATCTACACAACAGCGGGGCCAACCAACCACAAAGCACCGAAACAAAAAGTCTACATATCAGATTGTTGTTTATAATTGTCCAGGACTGATTTTAATATGTTGTCAAATAAATACTGTATTTTTTATATTTACATTTTATTTGACTCCTGTGTTAGTGCTTATGTGGCCCAGGATCTGTGAAACATTTGCCAACATATTCTTCATGATAATACCTGCTGGAGTTAAAAAAAAGTATGAGCCAACTAGGCAACTAGGTATTTGCTCTGAGCAAGTGACATCTGTATGCCTTCTGTAAGTCCTCAACACGTCACTTTTCCCACAAAACATTGAGATTTGAGATGGTTGTTTCCTTTAATTATTCCACAATGATGCTGTAATACATTTGAATGGCACATTCTGTCCAGATTTTGAAGTCCTAGCAAATAGCTGTCAGACCTGCTGAGATTATTCGACCCAGAATCAACCAAAGAAAAAAACGTGATTTCATGTATTTCTTTCTCCTTGGTATTACCCTTCTCTTTCTAACCCAGATTGAATGAAGTTACTGAAAATATTTTTTAAAAAGAATACATAATAGTACAATATTATTGCTTGAAAACATCTCGCCCTGCAGATCAGAGCCACTTGGTATCCCCATTATGCCTCAGGGCAACGGCTCCATTGAGGGACCCACTATTGTTGCAGGGTTCTCCAATTAGTAGATTCACATTGCAGATGGTGATCACGACAGACGCTCCTGTCAGGGAGCTATCAGACTGGCATACTGAAACAAAAGGCAAGGGTTTCCAACACGCTGCGCAGTCACTCCACCAAGGGTGTGGTGGCATCCTGGGTACTGTTGTTGCAGACATTTGTGGTGCGGGCAGGTGGGCATCAATTCATGTGTTTGTGAGGTTTGATTGCCCTGATGTAACAGCTTACGGTGTGCCGTCATCTGTGAAGGGAGAGGTAGCTGGCGTATAGGTAGCCTGCGTATTCCCTAGGGAAGTGCTTGTCTGTGTTAGGGCAGTTTTCTTTTGGTTAGAGCCGAATTATGTACACCCTGTAGGCCGGGTGTCACCAAGGCCCAATAAAGACTGGACTTAAAGAAGTGCGTGGCGAGCTGAGCCATGATTATATTACTTGGAATGTGTGAGCACAGTGGGAACACAGCCCCATAACGAGTCATATTCCCTCCTTAAGGGAACTGGAGTTAAAGACATATAGTAAAGTTTTAAAGTTTAGAATTATATTTATTATATTATATTTCATACATTTACAAGGCTGGTTTGTCAAGACATTAAATATACTGTAAATTAATTGATTTTAGATAAACATAATTAATCTATTGTACTTTTGGTTTCCTGTTAATTTCCCACATCATGATTTAAACCATAACAGTCTATTAAATGCAACATAATTTGTACTGTTCATGCAATGAATTGTTTGTTTTTGAACTCAAAGACTAACCAATCCATTAAGTTATGCACCAGCTCTGCGCTGGGGAAAACTGATTACCTTGATCGGATTGTTCTCATTTTGCCGTTTGACCATACAGATTAGGAATGTGCAGGCTGAAATTAGTCTGAAGTTACACTTTGACCAATAATTTCCCTTTACTCTTGCACAATATAAACAATCGTCAGACATTTTTAGTATGTCTATGCAGTAGGCTACTTCAGATGTAATACTGTACCAAAACGTTGTTTCCTGTGACTTAGGGAAGTAATCTAGGTCATAAGATATTTTTCCTCTGAGCTTTAATACAGATGACATTGTGTGCTCACCCTTGTGACAAGAATGTTCACCAACCACAACACAACTGTTGACTGTTAAAAGACAGCAGGGGAAGATTTTTCGGAAAGAGCAGTGGGCCAGATGGGAACATATGCACCAGAGGCAGCAGCTTAGACCCCAGGAACCAAGGCCATTGGACTGGGAGAGTTAAGTAATATTTGCATATAAGTTATCTGCTGACCGACTGTTGAATTCATCTGAGAACCAAACATTCTTTGTTCTGTGACATGAGCTCCAAACACATTAATGAAACCTTATGAGTCTTGGTATGTCAGGGCAGAAACAATGACATAAACGTGTCATAAACTAGATTTCTTGCACCTATGACCTAGCTTGTGACTGTTGAATGGTGAATGAAGAGGCATATCACATGCATAAGTACGTATATACATAGTAATTAATTCTAATTTCGTTATGATATTTTACAATAATAATGGTATAACTTTATAACTGTGCCCTTTTTCCCTTCGTTGACTTGAATGTAGCCTGCCTGTGAAATCCGGGAAGTGACCTGTTTCCCTTTCTTGCCTTGAATGTTGCCTACCCAATCCCCATTATTGTTTGCACCTGTGTCTCGTTCAACCCCTATATAAGTGCTGTGTTTGCTGCCAGTCTTTGTGAGGTATTGTTTGTGTATGCAACTCTACTGAGCCTTCTTCTCCCGAGTGTGCCATTGTCCCTGCCTACTTCTAATATCAGCCCGTCTCTGTATCCTGACCATTGCCTGCCTGTTGACCGCCTCTTTTGGATTACCCTTTGTATCTCTGCCTCCTGCCTACTTGCTTTGACTGTTACTGACCAATCGCCTGCCCATCGAGTACGCTACTGCCTGTTCCTTCTGCACTCCTGTGTTTTCTCCCTAATAAAGGAGTCCCTGCGCTCTGCGCTTGGATCCATCCCTCCATCCCTCTGTTTTGTGTGAGTTCATTACACAATACCTCGCCCCACTGATGGATCCAGCGGAGTTGCATCGGCGCCTGACCTAGCAGGAGGATCGGATCGATGAGCTCTGTCGCCTTCTTCTCCAGTCTTTTGTCGGGTCCGCCGTGGGTGCCACTGCGTCTACCCGTTCCTCCCCCTCCGTTTCCATGCCTACGAAGTACGATGGCTCACCTGGGAAGTGTCAGGGTTTTTTGATGCAGTGTCGCCTTTACATCGACCATCACCCCGCCGACTTCTCCACGGACAAGGACCGAGTCGACTTCCTGCTATTCCTGCTGACCGGCAAAGCCCTGGAATGGGCCACCGCCGTATGGACCGCTCACAGCCCTGATCTCGAGTCGGAGACCCGGTTTTTCCGCCTCTTTGAGGAGGTGTTCGACCACTCTGCCTCCGGACGACACACCGGGGATCTACTATATGACCTCAGGCAGGGAAGCCGTTCCGCCAATGACTACGCCCTGGAGTTCCGCACTATAGCGGCTGGTAGCGGGTGGAGCGAACCTGCTCTCCTTACGGCCTACCGAAGGGGCCTGAACCGGGAACTGCAGGCGGAACTGGCGTGCAGGGGTGACATGATCGACCTGGATGACTACATACGGGCTTCCATCGCCATCGACGCGCTGCTAGCCGACCACAGGCGGGCACAGAAACCCCGTACCCGTGAGGCTCCCGTGCCCATTCCGCCACCGCCTCGACAATTGAGCCCCGAGCCCATGCAGATTGGCCACGCCCCTCTGTCTTCCTCCGAGCGTAGCCGGAGGATCCGCGAACATCTGTGCCTCTACTGTGGGGAGAGCAGTCATCTGCTGAGCGGCTGTCCTGTCCGACCCTCCCGTCGGGAGGACCACTTCCCCTCCTCCGCCACCCGGGTAGGTGCTTCCTCGCTCTTGAACGTTACCCAGAGGCAGTTTTGTGTTTCTGCACGCCTCGCCTTCCAGGGGTCGGAGCAGCATGTGGAGGCTCTAGTGGATTCAGGGGCAGCTGGGAACTTCATTGACGAACAATTGGTGACGTTACTGGGAATACGGCTGATACCTGTCTCTCCTCTTTTAAGGATTAACGCCCTAGACGGGCAGCCTCTGGCTACTGGACTGGTGACTCACCGGACTGACAACGTCATCCTTCAGATCGGGATCCTACACTCCGAGGTTATCCAGCTCCTGGTAGTCTCTTCTCCCAGAGAACCCCTGATCCTCGGCCATCCCTGGCTGCACCTGCATGACCCTGCCATCTCCTGGCACTACGGGGAATTCCTGTCCTGGTCTCCTGCCTGTTTCGAGCACTGCGTTTCGGTTCCCTGTCGAGCCACCTCCATAGAGAACTCCGATAAACCCGTTCACACCCACATCCCGTCCGTGTATAACCAGTTTGCAAGTGTGTTTTCCAAGGAGAAGGCGTCCAGCCTGCCTCCCCATCGACCGGAGGACTGCGCTATAGACCTCCTTCCGGGGATGTCTCCACCTAAGGGGAGGATCTACCCACTGTCCATCCCGGAGAGTGAAGCAATGGACCGATACGTCGATGAGATGCTTGAGATCGGAGCCATCCGCCCATCCACGTCATCTGCAGCGGCCAGCTTCTTCTTTGTGGAAAAAAAGGACGGCGGACTACGCCCATGTATCGATTACAGGGGACTCAATGACATCACCGTGAAGAACCGCTTTCCCCTTCCTCTCATCCCGGCCACTTTGGAACTGCTGGGCCAAGCCTCCATCTACACTAAGCTAGACCTACGCAGCGCCTATAACCTGGTCTGCATCCGGAGTGGGGATGAGTGGAAAACGGCGTTCATCACTGCCCGGGGCCACTATGAGTACCTTGTGATGCCATACGGCCTTACCAATGCCCCAGCCGTGTTCCAGTCCTTCATGAATGGGATCTTCCGGGATATGATCGGTCAGTTCCTCATCGTTTACATCGACGACATCCTAATCTACTCCCAGTCCCTGACGGAACATGTTACGCACATCCGCCGGGTCATTCAACGGCTAAAGGACAACCATTTATACGTCAAAGCAGAGAAGAGCGCCTTCCATGGAAACACCGTCAGCTGACTCCGGGTGGTGTCGGCATGGATAAAGACAAGATCTCTGCAGTGCGTGACTGGCCTACCCCGACTACGGTGAAGGACCTGCAACGTTTTCTTGGTTTTTCGAACTTCTATCGCCGCTTCATCCGCAACTTTAGCAGTGTGGCCGCCCCTCTCACTGCGCTCACCCGTCCCAGGAAAGGGTGCATCCTCCATTGTCCCGACACGGCCAACGCCGCGTTCAACACCCTGAAGCACCTTTTCACCTCTGCCCCCATCCTACGACAACCCGATCCTACCCTTCCCTTCATTCTGGAGGTGGATGCCTCGGTGTTGGGAGTAGGGGCAGTTCTCTCGCAGCGGGTGGGCACACCCCCCAAGGTACATCCGTGTGCTTTCTTTTCCAGAAAGCTGTCGCCCGCTGAGAGGAACTACGACGTCGGTAACCGGGAACTCCTCGCCATGAAATTGGCCTTTGAGGAGTGGCGGCATTGGCTGGAGGGTGCTCGCCATCCCTTCTTAGTCCTAACCGACCACCGCAATCTCGAGTACCTGCGAAGTGCCAAGCGACTGAACCCCGGACAAGCTCGTTGGGCACTCTTTACGCGTTTCCACTTCAACGTCACCTACATACCCGGTAAGGAGAACATAAAGGCTGATGCATTATCTCGTCTGTTTGACCCTCCTTCTTCTGTCCCAGAACCCGAGACCATCCTGTCGCCAGCTTGTGTTGTGGGACCCATAACATGGGAGGTTCAGTCAGCCATCCAAGAGGGCCTCTGCACGGATCCCACGCCTCCGGAAACCCCGGCAGGGAAGACATACGTCCCTGCAGCCGTCAGACCCCAACTGATGCAGTGGTGCCACACCTCAATGGGCTCCGGTCACCCTGGGATTTCCCGGACCACTGCCTTGATTAAACAACAATTCTGGTGGGCTTCACTGGCAGCTGACGTTCAGGATTACGTTCTCTCCTGCCCTGTCTGTGCCTGGTCCAAGTCTGCCCTCCGGTAAGCTGGAACCACTGCCTGTGCCGCATCGCCCTTGGTCCCATATCGCCATGGACTTCATTACCGATCTGCCGGAGTCGTCTGGGTTTACCACCATACTGGTTATCGTAGACAGGTTTTCAAAAATGTGCTGTCTCATTCCGCTCCCTCATCTACCCACGGCTATGGAATTGGCCGAGTGTGTGTTCCAGCAGGTGTTCCGGCTCTATGGGATCCCAGAGGACATCGTATCAGATCGAGGCCCCCAGTTCATCTCCCGAGTTTGGCGTGCGTTCTGTGATCGTCTGGGTGTCTCCATTAGCCTGTCTTCCGGGTATCACCCCCAAACCAACGGTCAAATGGAGCGCCTAAACCAGGAAATCGGGAGGTACCTCCGCCAACACTGCGCCCGCCAACCGCATGACTGGAGCTGGTACCTGGCTTGGGCTGAATACGCACAAAACTCCATAATACATTCCTCCCTCCGTCTTACTCCGTTTCAGTGCGTCTTAGGCTACCAACCCACTATGTTTCCGTGGGCGACAGAGCCTGGCACGGTGCCTGCGGTCGATGACTGGTTCCGGCGCAGTGAGCAGGTCTGGTCGACGGCCCATAAGCACCTCTGTCTAGCGTCCACTACCCAAAAGCGGTTCGCTGACCGTCGCCGCCGACCCACTCCTCTTTTTCATCCTGGGCAGCGGGTTTGGCTGTCCACCCGGGACATCCGGCTCCGCCTCCCCTGTAGAAAGCTGAGCCCTCGGTTTATCGGACCCTTCAAAATAACGCACCGCATTAACCCTGTCACTTACCGTCTCCAGGTCCCCCGCCAGTACCGGATCCACTCCACGTTCCATGTCTCTCTACTCAAGCCGGTGCACTACAGTC
>JACXGI010003611.1:31310-61066 GCA_016801175.1 Esox masquinongy | reverse complement strand
AGGATGTAAATAAATGAAATGTTCGAAATGTACACTAGACAGCATGGTGGATTGAATCTTTGTGAGTGAATGTCTGCGTGTGTGAGTGTGCTCATTCAGTGTGGGTGTGAGTGAGTGTGAGCAACCAGGGAATGCGTTTTCATCTTGCACTCAGGAGAAAAAATGACAATCTGTCTTTCCCTCTCCGCCTCCTTTCAAGTCTTTTCTTCTGAGATCTCAATGCTGGGAGAAGGGATTAGGAAAGGAGATATTGACTGGTATGCTTTGAGAAGACGAAGAACAACCGTGTCAATTTGTTTTCAGCTCGGTTTTATTAAGTGCAAAAGTCCAGGGGATTACTTTTTGACTGACCTTGGGGAGACCAGGAAGTAGGTTTATATAATCCCTTGCTATTGTCTTGGGTGGTGCTCCCTCGCACAAGTGACCCTGGCTGGATCACTCTGAATTCCCTATTCAGTATGAAAGGGATAGAGAGGGAAAGTGCACTTTTTTATTCATCCACGGAAAAGAAAAAGCAATCCATTAGCGTAACCTTTCGACATCCTGCTTTACTTACTGGTAAAATGTTTGCAGTCAAACCTGTAAGTGCTCCGTGAAGTGCTTTGTAGCTGCGTTGAGAAGTAGAAAAAATAAGTTAACATTTTCCACCAATCGATAAAAAATTACATTCGTGTCTTTATTACACAACATTGGCATTACCGGAGTTATTGGCCTTTTATTCTGAAACGAGTGTGTTGCCACATTCCTGTATCTTCATCATAATAGTCAACTAATACCACCCAGCAGTAGATACTGACAGTGTTCAACAAGGCGTCTATTTAAACCTCTCCTTGTAATAAGCCAACGAGGACACGGATTGTGACCGGTGACTGCCCGGATGTAGCTCTGCTCCGCTTCCCATTGTCTGCACACCATTTAGTAACCAGGAGTGCTCTCTCCCTGCTGCTAGCTATAGCAAGACAGTGTAACGGCTGCTGTTAATGGCATTTCACTCCCATAATAAGGGATCAACAGTGAGGCTGTGGGGGTGACTGTGGTACAAACAATGCTGAGGAGAGCCATTTGGATCTGCCCCCTGGCCGGACTGGAGTGCAGCACAGGCTCTGGTGAGAGCGCCAACGATCAACATCAAGACGCACCCTACACAGATGGGAGAGAATGTCTCTGTCTTCTTCTGTCTCTCTCTTTCTCGCTGCTCCTGTCTGTCCTACATCGGGCTTTCCCTCTCTTCAAACTGGTGATTGCCTTCTCTTCAATAGGTCAGTCAAATGCATTTTTTAAATCCCTATTTACACAAAGTGCTTCTACGGATACCTAACCTGAAACCCCAAAGAGCAAGCAACAACAACAAGAACGGACACATATTGGCAAGGAAAAACCCTCTGGATAGAACCTAGGATGGAACCTAGAGAGGAGCACATAGATGTGGAGGTTCTCATCCAAGCGCGTAGGTGCTGGCAAGCACTTTCTGGTTAGACGAGCTGTGTGATAAGTCGCAGAGTGGCTTGGCAAGATGTGTTTCGGAGGACATGTCGATCTTCGACTCTCCCAAGCCCACTGGATTTTGCTCTAACAAGTTGAACCCAATAAGTGTGAATTGCAAATGCGAAAGGAGAAAAACTGGGAAAATCTCTCCTTTTGTACCTGTGTATGTATTTTGGAATCTGTAGTATTCTAAATGTATTACAACTATATAAATGTATGTTTCATTGGAAGTTAAATGTGCCTAGATAATGAGAACAACAGAAACATCTGTGGTTAGATTCTCTCTCTGTAAGTCACACTCTGCCAACGTCTGAAATGTGAAATGTTTACATTGACCATCTGGCATGGGTGTTCTCGTGGATACATGATGTGTGCTAGGTAGACGTATGTAAATGTATATACCAGCTGACAACCATCTTTACAATAAGAAATTCTGGAACGTTCACCTTAAAGACAACTCTGCTGAAAATTTCCAATAAATACTGAATGTATTTCTCTCTTGATTTCGAACGGGTTCTCTATTTAATCACTATACGTAACAGCTAAATTCTAACACTATCTACCTTTTCTGTTTTTAAATGTCTTTCCATCTCTCTCTTCTTAAATTCTCTCTCTGCTTGTGACTGCCTCTATCGTATGATTCTCTTTTCCACTGACCTTACATTCCTCTCTCTTTAGTAATTCTTCCTCTTTCTCTCTCTGTCTTTTTTCATCCTGAAGAGGGGAGAGAATGGCTGAAGAACTGCGAGGCATTGCTGGATCATTATTGCAATGCCAACCCAGACTTCCTAATCCACAGGGATCACTGTGGGTGGAATAGCGTCTAGAACAATCCCCCGTTGGGGCTGTGGAGAAATCCTGCGATCAGTCAACCTTGAGCCTTCTGAGCCAGAGGAGCGCTTGGGATTCGGGACAGTGTTTTACAGAAGGCCTCTGCATACAGAGAAGTCCTGACAGGCTGGAAGCAACATCACTCTCAAACACAGGGACCTTGGTCACCAACTCGACATCGGTTCATTCTCACAGTTGAAATACAGGCCCAAGTGAAATTGAATTCACACTGGCACACCCCCTCAAACAGATGCATACACCATGTTTGTTATGTATGTGTTCAAGTGTGCTATGTTTGGAGACTGCAGTGCACATAACTTTGAGATGTCTTTCAGCAGGGTTCTTCATTGGGGACTTAGGAACAGAATAAAATCAGAAGCACTTTAGTGCTATAACTTTTGGATGATATGCGTACTTTTAAGTTCACAAATGAGTCAATGTGAGGGCTTCCGTGTGGCGCAGTGGTCTAAGTCACTGTCTTGCGAGGGAGCTGCGTCAGTGAGGTTAGGTGTATAGCGCCATCTGGGTTGTATGGGGAGGATGGATGTTGGACAGGGCTCCCTTGCCTTGTAGCCCTTTTGCGAGTCTCTGCGTTCGGTCAGGCACCGGTAAGCTCAGTCATGGTTGTGGTAGAATACACTCTTCACCAAGTCTATATGTATCGGCGAATACTTCCTGATTCAGACAACTGTGTGGTAAGAAGCAAAACATCTTGGCAAGATGTGCATTCGAGGGCACGTCTCCACATCACCATCTTGAAATCTCCTCAAACCTAGACTATAATCGCAAACTGGACACCCGAAAATTGTGAGAGGAGACTTTTTAAAAATAATAAACAATGCATGGACAGTCAAACAATAGCTTTTAATGATAAATGAACTCTTCAGTGATTTACCGGGGGGCTATGCTTTAATGGTGATAGTGTTTAGCGTTTGATTTGAGGTCAAGAGTAGAAAGGAAGTTCTCATGCTGTCCTCTGAGACGCATCCTGTCCCATCTCTTTCCCAAGCATCACTGGGCTAACCCTACATTTTTGAGACCACGTCTCTATTACTGCTTCTATGTAAATGAAAAACAGGGACGGAAATGACTGTTTATATTTTGCAATCTGTTGCTTCTATGTTGAGTCATTCTTGGCCATAAATGAGATGTAGAACATGGTTTTGTAAACCAGCTCGAATTAAAAACCCATGGAATGTTTCCCATCCCAATATATCCCATGAAAATATTCCCAGATTAAATATTTGAATAAAATGGTCAGTAATGACTTCTGCGATTCATTTTAACTAGTTCTCTTGAAGGTTTTATGATAGTAATCTTTGCATTGTAAGGACATAACATCAACTACTTCAGTCTTGTGTACTGGATAAGTGGTTAAAGCTAAGTGTGAGATGTATAAGGGTCATTTAAACGTTCCCCACTAGAGGGGAGTAATATACAGAATTAGGATACTGACCAGAAGAGCTTGACTCCAACACACCATCTTAATTCCTCTCTCAACACTCAGCAACACACCATGACTCTCTGGACACTCAAATGTTGCTCATCTGCTTTCCCATTGAGCATCTCCACTGATCAACGAGAAGTGACGGCGCCCTCCTCCACCATATAACATTCGCCAGTCATTCTATTTCAGATCTGTGCTGAGGGGGACCTATACTGCCCCCCTGGGACACATACTGCACATACAACACAGCAGAGTACTGATTCTCCCATCATGTTCTGTATCCTCTTTCCATTGCATACTTCCATATAGATTGTTTCATCCTAGCACTGCAAGTCAACAACATCCCATTTGTAAATGACCAAAATGAAAAGCAAGAAAGGTCGGATGGCATCAAGTATATGTTTGTTTTTAACTTTTCAGTCAGAGTGTGTATCTGGAGCTCATTTGATCTGGTTCGTTGGAGCACTTGTCCATTCACGTTCCTTAGTTGTCGGATATGAAAGTGCTATGTGGGGAAGATTTAAGGATGTAAGTGTGTGTGACTGAAGCTCCCTCCACGTACAGTTAAACACTCCAAATGTATCCCCCAGTAGCCACTCCAGTGAATATTTGGAATGAGTGGGGGACTCATTTAAAGCCAATTGAGAGAATAAGAGAATTAGGTCCAACTATGAAATTACAAAAACATTGAAAGTTCTTTCTGTGCAGCCTATTTAATCAGGAACATAGATTTGGGGATGACGACAATGATTAAGAGTCCCCTTTAGCTCACTGTTCAAGAGCATAGAGTTTGTCATGCTAGGGTTGTAGGCAGTGTTGAATTTAGACCCCTATTTTTCAACTCAGCCCCCCTGAAAATGCTAAGTAATTATTATCTGCAGCGGCAGCAGTAAACAGCAACTACAATCAAAGAACTTCTATAGTAACAAGATGCTCAATAGTTTCCAGATACTATAACAAGATACCACGTCGTAATAATGGTCTTAACTGGGCAACAAGGGATAGACTAGTGTTTTCTCCACCCTGCTCCTGGACGCCCCCCCTGCCCTGCATGTTTTAGATCTCTTCCTGCCCTAACAAAACATGTTAGGGCAGTGGGGCGTCCAGGAGCAGGGTTGAGAAACACTGGGATAGACAAATCCTTCTTTTTATATCAATCACCTGACTTTTGCTTTTCCACAACGACCTTGCAGATCTTCTCAAAGTACCTTTCTGTCCACAGTGGGTTCTTTGCTTTGAATTGCTGTACTGAGCAGTGGAGTCCTATGTGAAGAATTGCATTTATACTGAATTGATCAGTCACTACAATTGATCACAGATGGAAGCCAATTAGCTTGATTTGTGATCAGGAAAGTGGTTGGTTTCACCTCAGCAAGTTTGCAATTGCAATGCTTATGGGGGTTTTCGATTAATCACATTGGGTATTTTCCTGTTTTTAATTCATTTTTATTTATTTATTCACTTCAATACTGAGGGTTACTTTGTGTAAATATAGCCAGAGAAAATCAGATTTTACATGTTTTCATTCAGGCTATAAGGCAACAAAAGGTGAACATTTTAAAAGGGGGGAGTGACTTTTCTATCCCCAGTGTATACTTGGTGTATATATGGTATATATATTGCCCCTGATTGTAGGTAACACTCCCATGGGGTGGCCAGTATGGAAAATGTACTACCATATGTTGTTCTGGATAAAAATATCTCCTTCAGTGTCAATATTATGATCCCTGACAGAAATTCAAAGGCACCACGCGTTATCCGTGTAAATGACAGTTGACCCTCAACAAAGACACGGTAGACACACATGGTTTTTTAAATGTGTTTTTTTCCCTGCATTTTCTGCATTATTGGACTGCAAAGTGTTGAACGATTTTGTGCTTACAGAGAGTAGGTCATTCAGACTCACTGCAGCAGTACATGTGGCTGAGACCACTGGATCATCCTAACAAATTGTCCCAGATTTCTGATGGAGGACACAGTTTGAAAACCAGCAGCCTGAACTCATCACCCATCCATCTGAGTGTCAAAGTTTCCTTTCCAAGTTGGAGTAAAAAGTGTGAGAAAAAAAATACAATAGAAACATGATATTTTTGTCTATTTTCTGTGAGAAATACCCTATGCTGTATTTTGGTTTTGCTGATATATACAGATGATTGATATCCTGTAATATGAAGGGAGAAATAACCTAGCCTTGGGCATGAGCTATGGTAACCATGACGATCACAGTATTTGGTAGCTCTGTGAATTCCTTGCTGTATTGACACAGGTTGCATATTAGATTCACAGCTTCTCCTAGTGTAAGACCTGGGGAATGTAGACGGAGCTACACATGATTAATTGATATGAACTGTTATTGGCAGAAATAAACTGAGGATGATAGTTAAGATTACTTCTTTTTTGCTTAAAATATTTTTTTAATTAACAGAATATCATGCAATTTTACTCAAGCGTGTGGGAACTAGTAGAAATTTTCCTGGTCGAGCAAGCAGTTTGTTAAGATTCAGAACGGCTTGGCCTTACGTGCTTTTTTAGGAAGCATGATTCGATCTTCAGCTATCCCACACCTGCTGTGGAAATTACAACAAAGCCATAATCAAAAAGTTTGGGAAGGTAGAAACATTGGGTTAAAAAAAAGATAAAAATGGGGAAGAAGCTAAATATCAAAATAGAGTACATATAGCTGTGAAGCAGTGTGGCCTCAGAAGCTTGACGTGTCACAGAAAGGAGAGCTTTCAGGAGAATATTCTATCGAGCTTAGAAATGCAGTAGTATAATCTATGTATTGTCCAATGTCTGGACAATGTCCCCATCCTACATGGGAATTTCAGCACCCAGGTCCTCCCTTTTTCTAATACTATAAATGCTCAATCCCTGTTCAGCGTTATCTGAGTGGATACATGTGAATTGACAGGGTACGTGTTCTTTACACAGATATTGTGGTACTCTAGGTTGCAATGCTGAAACACATCATTTTCAACAGTCACTTGTTAGATTGAACAAATTCATCCATGGTCCTTGAGTTGATTGACATTTCCCTCCTGTCTCATGTGCAATAACTTTGTTCTTTTTCTTATATTTGTGTAGAAATACATTTGTCGATGAAAGCTGAAAGAAGTCCAAACATCTCTTTCAACTCCTGTATTCCAATTAAGTTGTTCCTTTGATATTGGCAAAATCAGAGAAATGGCTAAATAGATTATGATAGGCTTTTAAGTTTTATGCTATGCTCTGGTGCACAGAGTTATGAAGTTGAACAGATTCAACATTGACATTTTTACTTTAATATTTATTTCTTTTTTAAACCGTGAAAAGTTTAGTTTCACTGAGGAGGAAACAACTTCTGAAACATATACAGTATTCTGTATGTTATTATCTTTGATAATTTTCCTATTAATCTCTTCACTAAGATGACAATTCCACCACTGCATAATTTCTCCCTCTAAGGAGTCCATGGGCCAAGATAAACTGCCATCCATGGTTTAGTTACAGTAGAATCAGTGGAAGTAGGTGAGTGTGAGCATGTTTACATTTAATGGCCAAATTGTATTATCAAAAAATGGAGTTGATCTGCTGCCAATCTAATGTATATGTATATTCTACTCACATATCCTGACACACCCAGGTTATTTCCATAGATTTTTTGCTAGCCATAGGTAAAGTAAAGAAAGAAAACTGAATTATGGATTACATTTTCTCTTGGCCCACAGACTTTCAGAGTGAGGATCTTACATCAAGTTGAGAAAAAGTTAAAATCTTCTTTAATCCCTTCTTTTTCTTCTTTTTTTTGGTGAGAAAGACAAAAAATACCTGAAGATTCTGATCTCTCCACACAGACAATACACCCGGCAGCATTGCATTAAAGATAGAGATTCCCAGACCCAAATCTGTCAGAGGGAAGATAAAAACACTATGCGTTAGGATTCTGATTCTTGTTGCCTTTCAGAAGTGTAACCCTAATACAGATTAACGCTCCAAAAATGGTGGAGGTTTTTAAGTAAATACTGCAGGGGATTCACCGTTTCGTTATCAAGTGGCGTAGCTTCTTAGGCTGTTAAGGAGTTTGACTGGCATGTCTGTACGGTGGGGTAATGCTTGAAAGGCGATGTCATTGCACAGTCAGGCGAGTGAGATCAGGTCTATCATAACAGTATGAGGTCATGCTGTAAAATTTAATGACAAACGACACACAGAGCTGTGACTCAGGAGAAAGAAGACCATGTGCCATATCTTGTTAAACTTTACAAGGGCATGCATAACAACTTTATTAAACCAGCCATAACAATTAAGATAGTTGCAGAATAGTTCATTGGCGCCTTTGTAACCCATTTATTCCACAATAATCAAAAGGTGCTTTCAGAATAAAAGTCCTCTATAATAATTTTTTTGTTCATCCAATGTAAAATTGACATAAGTATTTAGTTAATTCATGGTCAACTTTTTATCATTTTTGTGGTTGTCTTGCTTTATACCACATTAGGAATTTTTGGGGATCTAGACACCTTGGGTGTACCTCGCTATATTACACAAAAGGTAACTGTGGTGGATTGAGCTTGCCTGGCGCCTTGGAATCTAGTGAGTAGTCCCAAAGGTGCAAAACCCACCTGCCCATCTGGGACTGCTACAGGCAGACTCAACCAATAACACAAAATTTAAAATACTGAAATATGAAGCCAGGTCTGGATTGCACACAATTGCCAATGTGACAGTAAGCAAGCTAAGCTGCGAGAAGAGTATTTTATTTCACTGGGTTGTTGCCCAGTTTTGAACCACACAGGAAGAAATACCAGGATTTGACTCCCTTCTCAGTAAAACAAACTGAACAGTAATTAAAATGTATTTTTATACATTGGCCATTGAATATATTTGTTATGAATGTTGTTTGAATGACTTTATAACATTCATGAAAACAGTAGCGGCCAAAAGTATTAGCACCCTTGCATTTTTTTACATAATGTAATATTTCTTCTAGAAAACTCTTAAAATTCTAAATATGTATGTATGTATAGTATTTTTTTTTACTTTCTAGTTGTACACAAACACAAATTTGGAATAGTTTATTTAATCTTAGCTCACTCCACAAATAAATCATAAAATGTCAAGGACAACATTTATTGGCAACTTAGGTTCAAACCGGTGATTCTTTTACTTTTAGAATTGAAATCACCTGTGTTGAGTTAAATGTGCCTAAAATATGAAAATCTCTCATTCAGCTAGTTTGAATAGAAAAATGACTCATTCTCTTATTTTTGTCACTGTTGCAATGAAAATGAACAAAAGAAAAAAAACCAGAGAATTGTCTAAGGATGTCAGAAAAGAGATTGTAGGAAATCATGGACAATCTCAAGGCTACAAGTCCATCTCCAGAGACCTTGAGGTTCCTGTTTCACCATATGTTATGTTATCAAGGCTTTTGCCACTACAGCCAACCTCTCTGGACATGGTCCCAAGAGAAACATTGACATACGATTGCAGAAAATTGCTGTTTAAAATGTGGGTAAAGCACCTCAATCAACTGCAACACAGATTCAATTTGAATTTCAGACACAAGGTAAACCAGTTTCAACCCTCACCATTCGTCGCCAACTCAGTAAAAGGGGATTGTGTGGTAAGCAACTCAGGAGAACCTCACTGCTGAGAGAAAGACATAAAAATTCTGACTGGATGTTGCCAAAAAACAACTGAAAATGCCACAATCTCCTGTAGACAAATGAGACCAAATTTGAGTTTTTTAGTAAAACACACCATCCCTATGTTTACAGAAAATAACACTTTCCTCACAGTCGAACATAGACGTGGTTCAGGGATGTTTTAGGGTTGCTTTGCTGCCTCTGGGACTCAGCTGTGAATGTGTGCAAGGCATAATGAAATCAGAAGAATACCATTGCAATTTGGAGCACAATGTCGAAACCCAGTGTCAGAAATCAAGTTGTCATAGTTGCATAAAGGTTTTATGAATGTGTTATGAATAATATCCCCTTCATATAGTGTTAAAACATGTTATTCCTGCATTATGCATTTCAGGTGACACAACCACAAAACATTTTTTAAAACAATTCACAAAATGTTTGTTTCCACTTAATTTCGTGATGTCCAATTCATAGTTAAAGCCTTGCTTCATCAAAAAAACTTCACAGCATGTGTGGTAGAGTCAAACATCAAAGCGTGTTTCTTTTCAAACATATCTTGGCAAGTCGTTCTGCTTCGTATCATGTTCTTGGATCCCATTCACCGGAAGGTTTCGGACATTACACATGCGCTGGAGAACACATTCCACAAATAACCACAATTGAACTCACAGGTGACCAACCTAGCACAAGAACACTACACCTGGCCCCTCCGGGTCATGCTGGGCCAATTTGCACCACCCCCGGGCACTTTTTATGCTGGACCCCCGGGCACTTGCTGGACCCCCGGGCACTTTTTATATAATTAAATCACTGGCTGCACTAATGTAGCTGTAACACAAGGCAGTGGACTAGACCACTGTGCCAATCCGTGGCCGAAAATATGTTTGTGGTCTGAAACGTCTTGTGACTTCCATTTCAACAATGTGCAAGTCACACCAATTATAACATTTCTGATTGGACTTGGAATTGTTCATAAGTGTTTCATATATTCCAGTGGCCGGTCTGAATAGTCACTTGTCTTTAGATGATAGGAACTCTTTTAACACACCATGAAGGCTTTTTGGCTGTGTTGAGAAGTTCCAAGCAAGATTGACTAAAGACAGCGTGATCTCGTTCTTTTAACACTAATCATTTATCTCGCTGAGACCCGTGAAAGTGTGAGCACTAAGAGTTACCAGGATGTGATACCCTCCAAAAAGTGTCTGTATACAAATATGCCTTCTGCACTCATGCTGCAGGCCGACCAATGCATGGCAATAATTAAAGTTAAACAGGTGGCTTGTAAGTGACGTTGGCTTTTCTCAGTGCTTGTTTATGTAGAGACCTTGTCATCAATTCATAAAGTGACACTTCACTAGAATGTAAATGTTTACGCATTAGTTTTGAATTATTACCACACAAAATGTTACTTTTGAACCCAAAAACCAGACAAATGTACTTGAACAAGGTTGGCAATAAAGTAAAAGAAAATGAAAGGATTAGTACATTTGTAGAACATTATTCAAAATGCAGTATGGAAAATTACAAACCATACGATTTTATGTATCCGATGGTCAAAAGCCCCATGGTGTCCAAAATATTTTCCAACAAATCAAAAATCTTAAAATAGCATTTTATGGATTTTTCATCTTAATATGCCATTTCACTGTTTGTCCCAGTAGCAACAACCAAAACAATGAAAGTCAGAACTCTTAAGGAAATAAAAAAGGCAAAAAGTGACATCATCATTTCCACATACTAAATCTGGTCATGTGTAATGCCTTTCTGCTAGTATGTTAGACCATATAATAAACAAGTCCACTGGACATTTGACTTTATCTGTGACTATATCCAGCATACCATGATAAGTAATATTAGATGAGAAATGAAATAATTGTATTCAATAACTGCTATTTTTTTACAGGAGAAAAGTTTGAGAGACAACAGCAAATTGTTTGTTTGTTCCATAAATGTTTTATAAACTGACACACAACTGACTTATCACACATCACGTGAAGTGTATGGTTTAAGGCTATCATGACCGCGAGGTGAAACTCATTTGATTTAGTGTCTGTGGCTCTGTGCTCTCCCATGCTGATAGAACCCGCTCATATCTGTGGGTGGCATCCCTCCCTCTCTACCTCTATCTCTTTACCTCTCTCCCTTCCTAGCTCCAACCCCGGCAAATTACCCCGCCCCAGGGGACCAAGCCTCTATGTAATGGGACATGCTATGATTTATAAAGAATATTACAGCTTCAGCACAAGCCTCTATGAAATTATCAAGGGAGCCAACTCAAAAAGATTAGTCTCGTAAGTGGTGTCACTACAGTCACTTTAAAAGCAGTACCGTTCTGGAATGAGGACCCATTGATCCATTCCTTTGATTTATATATACTTTTCACAATTTATTCCATTGCCTTCAAGTGCAGGATTTGTTTTGGTGATACCAATATGTCTGCATACACAGGGTTGGCCTGCCAGCTTTGATTCCCCAACAACTTTTCCCAATTACTTTTCAATAAAACGTAGAAATAAAGCAATCAAACAAATAACCTGTCATCAAAAAGACACAGCCTCACAGATTTAAAAGATGAGCAAAACAACCGTCTTGATAATTCCATTTAATAAAAACTAAAAGGTTTTTGCAGCTCAAAAATGTCCAAAGACAATTCCAAAGACAAGAGTCCCTCAACTTAGGAGTGGCCAGATTCGTAATTCGAGAAAGATGAAGAGAGAGAGAGACCAGGGAAGAGAGGAGCGGCGTGGCTGCCCCTGTCTTCTGTGAAGGTTGCAGGAAGGAGGGCGTCAACTTTCCGGGCCCAGCCCTGGCCCAACCCCTTCCATAGAGTAGGGGCTGCAGAAGCAACTCGGCTCCCAAAACTAACTGGGAGGCAGTATACTTTGAATGGAGAGCAAGTCGTGGAGGACTACAACAGTAACATGAGAGTCTTTTGTGCGGTCCTGCTGGGTGTCTTTTTGCCCCTGCTCTGTCTGCCCAGCTCCAGCCATGGAGGTAAGTGCAACAAGTGAAATTAGTCTGTCAACCGGCTGACCCCCTGTTATGTAAAAAAAAAAAAAAAAAAAAGGCACAGCTGTAGCTATAGGGTTTCTGGAGTCAACTCACTTGCGGGGATGTCCTATGTAAATGCCTTAATATACAATCAGTAATCAGCTGGGCAGAAGTTGCCCCTGATTGCTTATTTAGGATCAGTTTAATCTAATCTAAACCTAATCTCTCCTTCACCCTTCCCACATTTGAGGTAAAAATGTACAAACTTAGTTCACATCAGAGCAAAGTGTGAACATCCCACAAAAACAGATACCACACAGTCAGATTGCTTTGAAACTTTCCTGACACCTCTCAATGCAATGACTGTTTTTGTCTAAACTAGATGCACTAGGGGAGTTCTTCTGTAGGTCTGGTGCAGTGCTTTAGGTCACACACCGCAGACCTCGAAGTGCATGTGTGCAGGTTATGTGAGAACAGCGTGTTGGGAGCGGCTGCAGTCAGTGGTTAGGTAGCCGGCTGCCCAGCGACGTGTGTTGAGGTCCTCGCCTCAAGCTCTGAAAGGGTCTTTCACAGACAGCCCAGCAGCCGGGCCGGGGAGGTTCAATTTCACCCACCTAGAAAAGTGAGCTTGAAAGGGGGTTGGACGGGGGCAGGGGGAGGCGCACTCCCTCCCGTCGCCGCTCCCCATCCCTTCTTGTGCCATGAATGTGTAGCGTGGTTTGTACAAGGGCTCCACAGTGCTGAGTTTGACTGAATCAAGTGCAGCGGAAACGCAACCATTAAAATGCAGTTCCATGAACGTGCTCGCGGGCGCCTTTGTGCGTGCGTGTCTGCTCCCGCGAGTCGGGGGGACCGGCAGTTCTGGCGTTCGTCCTGAATCCGCTGAGGGAATGAAACGATGCCTTTCAAAAGCTTTCAAAGCTAGGACCCTCCATAAGACGTCTATATTGATCCTTCAAGAACCGGAGGTCTTATGAATCACCACAGGAAATTGCCTTTCAGTTAATTAGAGTCAATTGGCGAATGATGCGGAGCCTCATCTGATTGGCAGTGTGCATTTTTTGGGAATGCACTTGATCTAGTTGGAAAACCGCTCATTGGCGTAGGATCAAAGCTAAACGGAAGGTTTGCGTTTCCAAGATCCACTTTCTCGTGCAGTGGTCTGCGGTTGCTGTTTCCATGCATTTTATCCATTACAATGAATGCATAAACTAGCTATTCCATGGCAGTCGTATGATTCACTACGATTATCTTAGAAATGCTTGCGTTGGTTTATAATGACTGTATTTGGAAGTCTAGTTTGGAGGATAATTTCCAACATCAGTGGCTGTCCAGTAAATGTTGTCTGGTCCTGTAGCGTACGCACAGTAGTGCGGGACAGTCGGCACACTGCATTGACATCTATTGGCACCACTTTCTGTGAGCTAATCGCTAAACTGCTGACCTGATGGTGCTAATGCAAATGTTGACCAGATGTTCCACAGTCTGTGATTAGATCTGCACCTTTCGCTCTCTTGCGCACACTCTCCCTTCCCTCTCTTTCTGGCTCACATTTTGGTCATCCATCTGCCTGCCTCCTTTTCTCTCTCACTTGTTGAATCACAAGCTGTGAGGAACACCTCACAAACTACCTGGAATGTCCATCTCCGACTTCCCTTCTAATCTATGTTTACACCGTGTTCCTGTGTCACAGAGAACCCCAGCAACCGAACCGGACAGTGTCTCAGGTACTCGGTTAATAAAGTGTTAATGAGGAACCAGAGATCCAGCCAGGTAAAAAAATATGCTAGGCAGCTAGGTTGTATAAGGGACTCGGCTAATAGTGTAGGAACATGTATAGTAGTTGTTCGGCAACATGGAACGTGTAAGGCACAAGACATCATTAAGTCTTTCATTTGTATCAGGTGTGTGAGTGCTTGGGCAAAAACAAAAGCGTGCACCACTTAGGGTCCCAGGACCAGGATTGGGAAACACTGCACTAGACAATCGTAATATGTCTTATGAGTGACATCGTGGTCTAAGGGGGTCTTTAGTAGCACCAAACTGACCACCACAGTCTGGATTCCAGATTTGATTGTGTCGCTGACTGACGAGGGGCTGCCCGTTAGCCATACAATTTGACCATGATCACGTCCTGGTCGAATCTCGCTCTGATGCATACTAAGCTAACTAATGTGTTGACCACGTTACCTCTTAGCTGGATGACCGTGGAAAAAAGAAGAATGGCATGGTAAGAAGGAGGCCTTGCAGTAAACGTAAACTTTCCCAAGTCCATTTGGAGTTGTTGCGATGAGACGAGACTATGGATACAATTGGACAGGATGAAATTGTGGAAGAAAGGAAAACGGGGTACACAAAAACAGAGCAACAAAAAAAAACACATTATATTTGGTGTAATGCTGAATTGGAACTCGCCTTGAAAATCTGCCCAGGTGCATCGTGGGTACTGATGTAAACACATTTCAGCGATTGGATTACATAGTGTCAATGATGTACTATTGCCTGTAGAGATTGCAGCTTATCCGACAACAACAACACATTGTACGACAGCAGAATGCTATAGACACGTCCCCCTAATGATACCACTAAAGTCTGTGGAGGCTTTACGGAATGACTCCTTTCAGAATGCATTCCTACTCTGAATGGCAAAAGACTTTGGAGGGGATTTGTATGCTTCCCAATACGGTCTGAGAGCTAGTATATTTCTCTGTCACCCTCTGCGTAGTATGTCGCTGTGGTAACCAGACTAAACAAATATGGATTTGGAGGCTCTGCTTCTTGGAACTTGGAGCCTGTGTGTTCTGTGCAAGTTGGCAGCAGTGTAAACAGGGCTGACTACAAGTGTCCGCACAGATTAATAAATTCAATATTTGCATTAGGAAATCGATCAGATTAGTCGTATTAGGGGCTGATGGATGCAGCCGGCGATCCTGAAGTTCACCTCGTTACTTTAAACAGAGCCCTCAGTGTTATGTTAATGTTATGTCTAACTGCAAATGCACATTATCTAGAAGCAAACGTACAGGCCTGGAAAATCTGATGGTGTATAAATACACTGCAAGTCACACAGGACCTTTGACCTTTTAAAATAATTGGATTCCATCTGGATTTACACTGCCTCCTAAAGAGCACCCTATTCCCTATGTAGTGCATTCGTTTTGTCCAGGGCCCATGCAGTAGTGCACTACAACGTAAATGTGTGCCATTTGGTAACATTGATTTAATATCTTTAACATAGATAGTTGTACAACATACTTACATGTATACTTCTGTCTGTTCCGTGGTGACCTGTTTCTGAGATCATTAAACACAGTTTTTGGTGATAGTAGTGATGGGATCAACATTCTAAGTATGTTCTTGGTCGTGGCTACATCTGCTGTACAGCTGTGCACCCGAATGTCCTGAAATCTCATAATGTTATCTGAGCTGTTCACTGGAATTGACACTGGATTGAGGGTCCTGATGGATGTAACTACTACTGCTACTGCTATGACGTGAATCAGCCCCAACTGTCAGTGCTTTATTACAGCCTTTGGCCTAAAACCCTACTGAAATAAAGGTTTCTTAGCGGAGGGGGACATTCCATGTTGTAGTTTTCAAACTGCAGGAATGACTGAGTGTGTCTTTTGTAATGTTGATCTTTCTGCCTGCGGTCTGTGTCAAAATTCGATTTGAGAATCAAATTTATTTACTTGTTTTCTCCCTGTTGATCCTAATAACTTTAACATTGCATCGCAACGACTGTATAACTATAGCTTGGACTATGACTCACTCAAATCCTTGTTATCACTAGACTATGCTAACGGGAAACCAATCCTTTTTAAGTGCTTAGTGTTGTGGCTAATGTCATCTTGCACACATTGTCTAGTCAGATGTCCACTGGCCTTTTTCCACAGAAGTCTCACCTCTATGTGAGTGTCAACGTCAAGCATCCTGGATGGTATTTACATCAGTGATCTCCAAGGCCTGCTATTTCAGTATTAAAGAGTTGAGTTAGGGGCAAATAGTGTTTAAAGAGTTGGGATTATACCAACAGTTGCCTTGGCTGTGTGGGAAGACACATTCGTGTAAGTGCTATCTTCCATTAGAATCAGGATAATCTTTATTTGCTAAGTATATTAAGACATAAACTGAATTTTCTTCAATCTTTGTAGTATGTAACAGCTCCAGTATAGGCAACTCAACCTATGGACAGTGTGAAGGCCTTTCTGTTAAATCTAATTGTATGTGTCACGTCTTCAGTTAAAGGTTATGCATTCTTTATCCAAACAACTTCAAATTCCCCTGCATTCTGTCACAGTACCAAGCTATCCACCACAGTGTAGCTTTGAGCCTTAAATGTGATGCTCATTGACATGTGCAGATGCATAGGTAGACGGCTTGCCACAATCTTCAACTCTCCCAAATGTGTCGGCTGTTCTTGTAATGAGACAGGACCGTAGATACAAAACTAGAAGTTATGAAATTGGGGAGGGGAAAAAAAGGCTTGAAAAATAATGTTGTAATGTAAGTAATGGTTAAGATGAGATGCCGGAGTGTTAAAATTATAAAGGATTACATTATTTTAGTTCAGACAGAAAATACCATGTTAATTTAACCATTTACTGGAGACCTATGTACAGCAATGTACAGTTGTGCTCATAAGTTTGCATACCCTGGCAGAAATTGTGAAATTTTGGCATTTATTTTGAAAATGTCTGTCATGCAAAAGGATAGTGATCATATGAAGCCATTTATTATCACATAGCTGTGTGGCTCCTTTATCATAATGATAACAGAAATCACCCAACTGGCCCTGATCAAAAGTTTACATACCCTTGAATGTTTGGCCTTGTTACAGACACACAAGTTGACACACACAGGTGAAAATGGCAATTAAAGGTTAATTTCCCACACCTGTGGCTTTTTAAATTGCAATTAATGTCTGTGTATAAATAGTCAATGTGTTTGTTAGCTCTCACATGGATGCACTGAGCAGGCTAGATATTGAGCCGTGGGGAGCAGGAAAGAACTGTCAAAAGACCTGCGTAACAAGGTAATGGAACTTTATAAAGATGGAAAAGGATATAAAAATATATCCAAAGCCTTGCAAATGCCAGTCAGTACTGTTCAATTACTTATTAAGAAGTGGAGAATTCGGCGATCTCTTGATACCAACACAAGGTCAGGTAGACCAAGAAAGATTTCCGCCAAAACTGCCAGAAGAATTGTTCGGGATACAAAAAAAACCCCACAGGTAACCTCAGTAGAAATACAAGCTGCTCTGTAAAAAGACGGTGTGGTTGTTTCAAGGAGTACAATATGACGATACTTGAACAAAAATGAGCTGCATGGTTGAGTTGCCAGAAAGAAGCCTTTACTGCACCAAAGCCACAAAAAAGCCTGGTTACAATATGCCGACAACACGCCTCACAGCTTCTGGCACACTGTAATTTGGAGTGACGAGACCAAAAGAGCTCTATGGTCACAACCATAAGCGCTGCGTGTGGAGAGGGGTCAACAAGGCCTATAGTGAACAGAATACCATCCCCACTGTGAAGTATGGTGGTGGCTCACTGATGTTTTGGGGGTGTGTGAGCTCTATAGGCACGGGGGAATCTTGTGAAAATTGATGGCAAGATGAATGATGGCAGAAAATTCTGGCAGACAATTTGCATTCTTCTGCACGAAACCTGTGCATGGGATGCTCTTGGACTTTCCAGCACGACAATGACCCCTAAGCACAAGGCCAAGTTGACCCTCCAGTGGTTACAGCAGAAAAAGGTGAAGGTTCTGGAGTGGCCATCACAGTCTCTTGACCTTAATATCATCGAGCCACTCAAACGTACAGTTCATGCAAGACAACCAAACACTTTGCATGACATGGAAGCATTTTGCCAAGACGAATGGGCAGCTATGCCACCTGCAAGAATTCGGGGCCTCATAGACAACTATTACAAAAGATTGCACGCTGTCATTGATGTTAAAGGAGGCAATACACAGTATTAAGAACTAAGGGTATGCAGACTTTTGAACTAGGGTCAGTTCATTTTTTTCTTTGTTGCCATCTTTTGTTTTATGTTTGTGCCATTCTGTTATGACCTAGAGTTTAATGTGAATCCCATAAGAAATAAAAGGCATGTGTTTTGCCTGCTCACTCATGTTTTCTTTACAAATGGTACATATATTACCAATTCTCCAAGGGTATGCAAACTTTTGAGCACAACTGTATATACAATGTCTTGGCATTCGGTTCTGTTCCTCTGGGGTAAGTCACTGTCATCACTTGATGATGTATAAGATACAAACAACAATAGCATCCCCTGAAGATTATTAATGGCAATCCCCGTAGGCAATGAGAAAGGTACGCAGCAACGTACCTATCCCTCCACAAAAGGAAACACAGAATCAAACAGGTGGAGGCAGGGGTGGTGGGTGGATTTTGCAACCGCATGCAAGTATGGCCATTAGCATATCAGAGTGAGTAACCTGATGATGACATAAACAGGTATGAAATCTGATATTGTGATAGGAGCAATTCGACATCAGCTGATGTATCGCTGGACAATTACCACTCAGGTTTCCTGAATTGCTAATTCCCTGCTAATTTGCCAGTTGCAAAAATGGTCCAACAAAAATTAAGTCTTTACTTGACCCAAACCCTCCAGTACCCTCCAGACCATAATTGTCTTGCTCAAGGACAGAGCAAAGTTTTTTACTAAGCCCACTTGGTTACTGGTCAAATTCTGTAACCACTAAGCTATCTGCTGCCCTGTTTTAGCCTGGTCGGTTAATACACTCCATTTCCATACATGGAATAGCATCTATAACCTATGTGGAAACCTGAAATTTACAGTTAGTAAAGGGCACACCTTAAATTTTGAAGATTAAGATTAAGTGCCGTTTGCTTCTGAAAAGTTGGCCAGCTCAAGAGTGCAGAAAGCTCACTGATGGCATCATGATGTATTTGTCTGACACTATTTTGGGCAAAAAAAAATTGCACTAGCCAGCACTAGCTCAGGGGTGTCTTGAAATCTTTGCCATGACGTTCATCTTTAGTTTAAAAATTACAATTGTTAACTTACTTTCGTCAACTTACTGAAATACTACAGCATAATATTGTGTTTGATAATGACATGACTTTGCAAATCAATTTTGCAAATTGTGTAAATCTGCTGTCTGGAACATGAGAAAATATATGTATCATACAAATCTGTCTTCAGTGTTGGGATTATTCATTTGGGGAAGTGTGAGTAAAGGGTTGCAGTTTTGAAGAAAGATCTGGGGTCTGGTCGGTTGGTTAGCAACATATGCCTGTTGCTTCCACATCCTACTATAGTTAAAACTGCTTTAGTGTGAAACTTGTTCTGATTGCCATCACAGTCTTTCCTGATTTAAGGTATGCCTAGTTTTAGATCATATTTCTTTCTGATCTGTCAGTTCATACCAGAGACTGACGGAATTTAAAAAGGGGCTATAACTGAAAATTTCAACAATACTTAATATTTACTTTACTGTGGAACCCATGGGAAATTTTACCAAAACATTTACCAAATTAGAGACAAACTTCGCATCAGCTATAGTTGTAGCATCATGAATGATCTTACAAGGGAACGCAAGGGAAAAGTTATCCGCTTAAAATTATCCAAAGTCTGTTTTTTAAAAGATGTCAACATAAATCTTTAAAGACGAACTTGTGAGGTTTTGTAATTCAACCTCCCAGTGGGACTTTCCTTCTGTTATCACTACAAACACAGGCAGCCTTTGTGGTAGCTTCTATATATACAGTCAATGGGTAGCTCACATGTTTTAATGACTCATTTTCCCGCATCCCGAATTGCACTCTCTTCCCTATTCATTTTAGTAGAAGTGCACAATACAGGAAATTGAGTGCCATTTGGGATGCAGAAATGAGTCATTAAAACCCTGAGTCAGTTTGTAGGAGACACCAGTTTCCTGCTACCGGTCTCTGGGAGTTCCCTCAGGTCCTTAGAGTGAGTCATACACTCATGAGGCATCTGCGGTTGAATCATGGGATACTGTATCGTACACTTAAGGCCATACATATACCATTTTGGGCAGTAAATCAACGCCCAGTTTAAATTTAAATATTGGCTATTCACAATTAGTTTTTGGTTTCACTACACTATTTTAACAGTGATACTTTATTGCATACATAGAGTTCAATTTCATGTTTAACCCCTGAAAATATCCAATGTAGTGTGCATGCTAAAGATTTGCTATATCATGTTAGCCTCCTATCTGCATTGTTATTATCTTGACAGGGAGTAGGCAGAGTAAATACCGAGACGAGGGGAAACAACTGTTTGTTTCTCATATTTCAGCTGATAAATTCCAGTAGGTTAATTATGTGGCATTTAACCGGCACCAATTAACTATGGGAGGTCAGCAAATATGTAAATTGGGAAAATGACTTTTAAATTGATATTTGAATCATGCCTGTGTTGCTCAATGCAAATTTTTCATTATTGCTTTGGTGTCTTATCGTCTGTGTTAGTAATGATGTAACTCTTTGTAACGTTTGGCAAATAAAATTCCCTCACAATATCTCACAACTAGAGAGCATTTCGACATGGCCCTTCCTTCTTTCCAGCATCCCAACCCAGAAAATAAAACACGGTTGTCTGTTGGTGCATGAAATTACTCCATGTCAGTTGACCTTAATATGCCGGTTAAATATCTTCTTTCATGACTGATTCAACATGGCTTTGGCAGGCAGATGACATAGTGCAACTCTTCACAATGTGCTGACATTGTCCCACTGAAATCTTTAGACCCTCAAGTGTTTCTGGATGGTTTGAAGCCCATCGATCTCATCAGAGTCTGCTTCCTCCAGAATAAAATAAAGGGGTTGCTACTGGGGTAGCTGGAATCTGCAAAGGCAGTTGACAAGACCTGAATAGATTTCAAAAGATAAATATAGTTGGGAGCGGCCCACCCGTCACACAGCGCATTGCTTCACATGTTGCTGAGGATGGGGGGGTGTTGTGAAAGGGGCAGCTTGGGAGCTCAGGGGACGGGAGGGGTGCAAAGTGGTGGTTCACACTCATTCCAGTGTTCCAGGCCAGAGCCATGTCGTCATTCCCCAAACACGAACGCTCAAAATAGGCAAAGGAAATGGTTTCGTCCCATGGATCTAAGTCTGACTGACTGCAACCTCTTCTTCAGTAGCTGTGAATGCGTCTGCCCCAGGGCTGAGGACATTGGACAGATGGAAGGGGGTGGGGGGCGTTCTGGTGCCTGCCAGAAGACCAAGCCTCTGAGCTGATGATAGCCAAAGCTAATACGGTTTGGTCTTTACTGTGCTTTTTATTTGCAGCACTTCATATCATATTGGCTTAACACGCATCACAAAGCAAACATAGACCAAGTATATGTGCAGAAACATTCCTTAGTCCTCGCATTACTTTTTGTACTTAAATACATTAGGAATGTTATGTTTTTATATAACAGTAAAATATTAACTATAATCCTAGTTAGATAATCAGTTTTGGCAAAACAGAAATTCACAAAGACAAGTCATCGGCCAAACAGAAAAACACTGCAAGGACAGCTGGCCAGTATTTTGCTCTGAAGTCATTTGTGCATTTGTTCTCCCAATGCTGAGGTTATTTGTCATGGAGCCCAGAAGATTAAGAATTAGATTTTGCTCCCATAACCATAACAGCAGTGAATCAGGTCACATACTGTACAAGACAAAACATTTTAAAGAAAACCAAAATACTTATCCCATTTCAAATAACAGCTAAAGCACTGAAAGGATGTTTATATTGTTTTGCTGCCTACCATGGATCTATCACCTATTCTGTGACATCATAAAACACGTGTACCATTACATTCCATATTTCCATGAATAAATCCTGCACATTTTATTAGTTATAGGCCTGTCCTTGATTTAAGTGAACTCCAGTGTATGCTTGTGTCTGTGATCCAAATGACACCCTATATCCTACACTTCTTCTAAACTGTTCGAATTTGTAATGGCTTGACAAACACCTGGACTCCAGGCATGACTTTCAGATCCTTTTATTTTGAATACAACATAGACCATGTTCAAAACTATTGCACTATTCAGTGAATAGGACGACATTTACGACTACCCTCAGTCTAATTCACCACCCGCGAGGTGTGAAAATTGGAGGGCCAGTCTAAGAAAACAAATGAATCCCCCTTTTTTTAATGCGCCCAGTCTCGTAAACACGCATACATTTGTTAGAGAAATAAAGGCAGACACTGTTATTGCATTTACTCCCTCTCTCAGTATAAGAGAAAATACAGTAACGTAAAAGAATTTAGAGGGAATAGAGAAACTTTGGCATGCAGTTACAGTTGACAAAAGAAAAATTCCTGCACACTCATTGCAATTTTATGTTACTATTCAACCTGATTTATTCCTCTTCCAAAGTGAAGGTGAATGATGCATTTTCTCTATTCAACAGACTGTGTATGTCAAGATTATATAGCTGTACCTTAAGCCTAGAGCCATCTGCCTCCGTTTGCTGTGTGTCATCAGCTTTCTATGTCTTTGTCATTTGGGAGTGAATGTTTTATTTCCCTTCATGTTGCAAATGCATCCATAGGAGCGATGCCACATGTAGCTCTGCCTTTCTGTGCATTTATGTGACGGCCTGTAAAAGTAGTTTAGTAAAGGCATGGGAAGTCCGAAGTTTCAAGTGAAAGTTTGTAGTCATGCACAATAATGTACAGTAACTCATCTTACAAGTAAAAACTGGTTTGCTTTAAATGTAGGACATGAAAATGTTGGCATATAATGTGAAGGACTCATTTATGTATGTATTTAAACTGATTTCAGCTATGAAGCCATCGTTAGGAAGAACAGTTTTGTAACAGTTAAAATGTTTTGAAAGGTGTCCTAGGGTTGTCCACTGGTCTAAAGCCACTTCCTCCTTTCGCACCAAAAAAGTTGGGACACTGCATAAAATGCAAAGAAAAACAAAATGCAATGATGTGCAAATCATTTATCCCGAAATGTAACTAAAAATGTTACAAAGACAACATATCAAATGTTGAAACTGAGAAATGTTATTGTTTTTTGAAAAATGCATGCCCATTTTGAATTTGATGCCAGCAACACATTTCAAAAAGGTTGGGACAGGGGCATGTTTACCACTGTGTTGCATCATGTCTTCTAACCCTAACCCTAACAATACTCTGGAAGTGTTTGGGAACTGAGGAGACCAACTGCTGTAGTTTTGAAAGTGAAATGTATTCCCATTCTTGCTTGAGATAGGATTTCAGCTGCACAACAGTTTGGGGTCTCCTGTCATATTTTTCGTTTCATAATGCGCCAGATGTTTTCAGTGGGGGACAGGTCTGTATTGCAGACAGGCCAGTTTAGCACCCAGACTCTTATGCTACAGAGCAATGCTGTTGTAATACGTGCAGAATGTGGTTTTGCTTAATTGTCTTGCTGAAATAAGCAAGGCCTTCCCTGAAAAAGACGTTGCCTGCATGGCAACATATTTTGCTCTAAAATCTGTATATATTGTTCAGCATTAATGGTGCCTTCATAGATGTGCAAGTCACCCATGCCATGTGCACTAATGCACCCCCATACCATCACGGATGCTGGCTTTTGAACTGTCCGCTGATGAGAAGCCAGGTGGTCTCTCTCCTCTTTAGTCTGGAGGACGCAGTGTCTATGATTCCCAAAAATAATTTCAAATTTGGATTTGTCAGATCACAGGACAGTTTTCCACTCCATCTCAAATGAGCTTGGGCCCAGAGAAGGCGGTGGTGTTTCTGGATCTTGTTTATATATGATTTCCTCTTTCCATGGTAGAGTTTTAACTTGCATTTGTGGATGCAGCAATGTACTGTGTTCACAGACAATGGTTTTCGGAAGTGATTTCCACTACAGAATCACGTCTGTTTTTAATGCAGTGCCACCTGAGGGCTCGAAGATCACGGCCATCCAATATTGGTTTTTGGCCTTGTCCCTTACATTGATTTCTTTGGATTATCAGAATATTTTAATGATATTATGTACCATAGATGATGAGATCCTTAAAGTCTTTGCAATTTTACGTTGATAAACGTTATTCTTAAACTTTTGAAATTATTTGCCCATGCAGTCTTTCACAGAGTGGTGAACCCCTCCCTTTCTTTAATTCTGAAAGACTCAACCTCTCTGGAATTATGTTTTAATGCCCAATCATGTTCCTGACCTGTTGCCAATTGACCTAATTAGTTGTGTGATATTGTACCAGGTTTACTTCAACTTTTCCAGTCTTTTGTTGCCTCTGTCCCAAATTTTTTGAAACGTGTTGCTGGCATCAAATTCAAAATGGTCATATACTTTTTCAAGAAACAATAAAATGTCTCAGTTTCAACATTTGATATGTTGTCTTTGTACTATTTTCTATTGAATATAGGGTATAAATGATCTGCACATTGCATTCTGTTTTTATTTACATTTTATGCAGCGTCCCAACTTTTTGGGAAATGGGGTTGTAATAAGGTAATATTTAAGTTGGAAAAAACTTCACAATGAACTTCACAATGAACTGTATCTGGTACATGTAGTTTACTGTTCCAAAGAACTTTGCTCCAAACACATTTCTAGCTGTCGCCTCCTTAATGTAGAACATACACATGACCTTCATGGCAGTACAACTTTCTAGGCATAAATCCTGCAGCAGCCTGCCATCTGGATGAAACCTGAAGACAGACAAGGAGGAAGAGCCCAAATCTTAATCATGCCAAAGCATTCTTTCAAATAACGCTCTGAAACCGTTTTGCATTTTTTGTCATCCAAGATTTAGTTTTTAATGCATTATTTAACAGATTCTCCCAGCACAATGTAATGTCCCAGATGTTTTTCAAGAGCAACTTACACTTCTGAAATTCAAAGATAAAGTGAGATCCGTGCAGCCCATATTTTAAAGGAGCTTGTTTTTATATTCCAGTGGTCTCGCAGAAAAGTGTGCTTTATTGGAATGAATGTTCAGGTTTTTTTACCTGCCATCTGTCTTCATGTAAACTATAGTTAGCATTCCAGAGACATTCTGCGGTCACAATTGGATACAATTTGAGAACCAATACTGGGAGAGCTGTGTTCAACTGACAAATGAAGGAATCAAGCCAACTACTGAGCACTAACATTTTACTTATGGTGCATCTTCTCTGTATTTTGGATTCCTGAGGAGAATGACTGGTTGAACAAACAAATGGTTGTAGATTTTATGTGTGTAGACCTTCCTTTAAGGCAGGATTCAGACCAACCATGTAAGTCTTTATGGTTTTAAGCAGCACACCTTTTTAATATTCCAAAAGGTTTTCCACCAATCCAAGCAAATGTGTCTACAGCCTCAAAGTCCGGTTACTTTGGAGCCCAGAACATTCTTTCCAAAAGATGGCCAATTTCCAAACCGTATGGTTCTAAACCTTATAGCATAGGAAGGGATATGTGATTCCTAGATTCACAGTTCAAGATGATGACTTTATCTGGGCTAGAAAGTGATCCACTTCAAGACAAGCGATAACATATTCCTACTGATGGTGTCTGTAGTTTACCCATTCATCACTTCAACATCTGGCTGTTCAAGAATTTGGTAACAGAAAGTTGTCCAGGAATCTGACTCGGTTTTTAGAGCTAGGGGATTAAAGAATATGGGAGAGGATGTTCTGATAAAGCTTGCTTGAGGTTTTATGAATGAACAAGTAATTATGGTCAGGTCACCTCAGATTTCATAGAACCATATACATTGATAAAATATTCGAACGTTCAGAAAAAACAGCTCAATGTTTGGAGCACATCTTTGAGGGAATCAGCATCCGCAAAAGTAAAACTTTCCCTCTGACACCCATTACAACCACATGTTTAATTACGGTTAAAATTATGAAATCACATTAGATTAATAATTAATTTGGTTGACACTTTAGTTGCCATGGCTTCATTTGAAGGTGCCTGCTATCAAAATGACTTGATTAAATTACAGCGCTTTAATGCTATTAATGCTATTCAGAATTATCTAGTCATTCATTTCTGTTGATGTTATCGACATATAGTACATAGCACATGTGAGTGCCAGCTGGTTTATGAGAATGTCATTTGGCAATATTCAGAAAAATAATTGTAATGACCAAATAAACACATCCATTATAAATATTCCAGTGGAATTTGTCTGGGATGTTGATTGATCGTCACACATGATATACAGCTGTCGAGAAGTTTAGAAGTGCAGGCTTCACTTGTAGAAACAGCAACAATTTATTTTGTATGACATCTACAAGTCTTCCAGTAGTGACAATTCTAGGAGGAGTGCTTTCTATTACTTAAATATCTTATAGTAATGAGAAATCCAAGATGTTAACATTCAACAGAGTGACGTTTGAGGTCGAAAGGGTTAAACATTACCCAGCAGCCAACACATTGTGTAAGAAGTGATTATACATTTCAACAGGAATTTTAATATGAAGTAGACTTAAATACTCTCTTGCGTAAACACTGTTTCTGAAATTAGCTCCTTCATATCTCCCTAGAGTGGTCGTGTGGTACAGTAAATATCAGATTTGTGTGTGTATGCTAGCTTATTTAAACCAAGCCAGGTCATTTAACCTGACGTCTGCTGTTTTTTTCTGCCACGTCAGAAGAAAGGTTAAAAATAAAACATGTTATAAAAGTCTTATGAAGTGCTGCTGTTGCAGTGAAAGTACTGTTAGTGACGCTTCTGGAAACTAGAACCAACGCCCCTGAACCTAGAGCCAAGACATTCTGGCAAATGAGTTTTAGCTGAAAGAAGGTTCTATTACCCCTAAATACACCTTTTACACTTTGCCCAATCCCATTACAAAGTAAATGTCAGTGTTGAAACTGCAGTAAAAGTGCAGTTGCTGCAGTAATCTGTGATGTCTTGGATGCAGTAATTGGAGAAAAACTACAAAGTACCAAGCTCTGACTGATATGGCTAACTTTCGGTACATTTTGTACCCTTTTATTTCATGCTGTCCTTTCCTTTGCACTGACAGCAGTGTTAGTTGGGCATCAAATGCTGAAGACACAGACTGCTTTTACAGTAGTCGCTCTGAAAAATAACAAGTTTTTTGTTTGTTTGCCTTTCTCATTTCGGGCCAGTTTCCACTATTACACCCCTCTAGTAGGGCCTCTCCCATCCCAGACCGTTAAAAAACCTCTTCCCATGGCTCCAAAACCACCTCAAGGCTTGGCATGGTAGGAACCGGAGGGAGCTGTGCAAAAAAAAGCACACGCATTCCATGTCATCAAGTCTGCATGGCTGCTGAGGCACGGAGTGTGTGTGTGGAGCCAAGCGGGCTCTCCGACTTCCCTCTTCAAAGCAGTTCTCTACCTCCGTCCTTCCTTACTTCTGCTAACATTTGTGAGTCTGTGTTTGCCTAGTTTAGCCCAGTATCCCTTAATGAGTTAATAGACTCCGCCATCCACTTAATCTGTTAAAATGAGCATGCAGCGATTCGATGTTTAGGCCCGCTGAGTTGAATATCTAGGGACGGGAGGAAAGGGGGCAGGCCTCAGGAAGCAAGGCTAGAAGACTGGTTGAGTTTAAGACGTGATTTTTCTGTGTGTTTTTTTGTACCCCACTGTAGATTATATAACTGAGAGCTTTCTATCAGGGAAAGCCAACTGCAATTGCTTCTCCCAGCGTGTTCTCCCTTTGACATTTTGTAGTTATGACAGACTCACAGCTCATTCTTAAAGGGGCTGTGGATTCCTGGCTACTCTCTGTCTCTCACACAAACACCCACACACAGTAAACAAACACCACAGTAATGCGTGTACAAACACACAAACACCTGGCTGGTTACTGGCAAGTGAAGCGCATCGCAATGGTGTCCCACAACTTTAAAATCACTTCTTAGCGTTGTTTGTTTGTGTCAGTGAGCACTGTTAGATCATGTGACACCACAGCCGTCTTTAGACAGTGTGGGTGGGACTAAGAACCTGCGGTTCCGCCGGAGCGTGTCTGTGGCCCACTGGGTGGGTTCTGTTCTGTCACCCCAACGGAGGGCTCGGAGTGGGAGGAGCCGGTATGGTGCCGCCGAGATTAGTAGCAAGAGGCACTAGCTCACACACTGAGTGTCACGATCACAGACAGATAGGTTGTGAAACACATTAAGAGCCTAGCACACCCGTTATGGTGTCAATAGAGTGACACTTAACACGCATTTTATCACTGCATGAGTTATAAAGCGTTACGTTCGAGGCTGTCATAATATATGCCATGGTGGTGGCGTGGTGCTTACATTACGACAACATTTTCAGGGGGAAGTGTACAAATATTTTCCCTTAAGGCAACTCCAATACTAGCACCCGAAGTCTAAGCCCTTTTGTAGTGATCGGTCGACTTCGGCTGGGACGGCAATGGCGTGGGTTTTTTTCCTCTCTGTATAGCCTTATATGTCTACTACCACCTCATCGCCTTCTAATGTCCCTGAGTGATTGGTGCTTTCCCCCTTCTGCTTTAGTTTTTCAGAGTGAACGCCATCTGAGGGAGTATGAGACCAAACACTGTCGCTTTCACACGCTCTAAAGTGCATTAACAACCAAAACGAAGATTTTGTGCCTCAATAGGGAACTTATCTTTGCATTTCCACTGATGCCTCACACCTACTTTAGGCTAGCTACCCAGCAAGTTAAGTGCAAAATGCTCATGTGGAAGCATGAATTGTATGTGGCCTAATGATTGTGATGCAGTGTAACTGAACAATAGTGAATAACTGATTTCCGGATACCACACCCAATGAGCTGGATGAAGACTGATGATAGCTGAACTTATTTCTGTGAATCTAAAATACCAAAATCATATTTATCTTCCTTAACTGGTTTTAATAGGAACTCATATTCAGCATAATTTTGCTCTTTTGAGAGATGAACAAAGCTTTTTTGTTGATTAGATTAAAACATGTGACTTTCCAATTCTTTATTGGATACAGGGCTGCCAATGTTCACAGATGTTGACTGGATTACACAGCTGTAGTACAGCACCAACTGGGAGAAAGTATATCTGCCCTATTCAAAACAAATTATTAACCATAGAAAAGGCATGGTTTACTTGTTCAATCGATTTTATGGGTTTCAAAATGAGCCGCAAAACATTTGTGTACGACAGTACTGGAGTCATCAAGCTGAACAGCCACACAAAATCCAACAACGTCTTGGATGGATTCCAGTTTAGTTCAACCATCCTCTACCTTCATCCTTCATCCTACCTTCATCCAACCATCCTCTACCTTCATCCTTCATCCAACCATCCTCTACCTTCATCCTTCATCCTACCTTCATCCAACCATCCTCTACCTTCATCCTTCATCCAACCATCCTCTACCTTCATCCTTCATCCTACCTTCATCCAACCATCCTCTACCTTCATCCTTCA
>JACXGI010003611.1:10011-31210 GCA_016801175.1 Esox masquinongy | reverse complement strand
GTTTACTTTGTTGTTCTAGACACATCAGGATAGGTACAACACATCTTACAGAAACTGTACAGTGTGATGTACATTTTAGGATAGACTCAGTCTCAAGCCTCACTGTTCCCATCATGTCTCAAAGTGTTACCTTAAAGCTTCCACCTGACCATCATTCATTCATAAGAGGGAATCAACAAGGGCATAGTTAATAATCAAAGAAAGTTCGATGCCCATCAATAATACAAGCCTTTCACTTAGTCATTCGATGTCCAGCCCAATATCTGATACTGACATAGATGCGTAGACCTACTGTTCACAGGAGACAACACTTCCTCTGGACTTCCATAATCATTTCAAGAAGGGGCTTTTATTCCCAGCACAGCAGAAGTATATAACAAATCCATCCATCCTCATGCACCTATCTAAAATCCACTCTCACTCAAACCCTCATAACAAATTTCCCCGCACATAAGCATATCCCATATGTGCAGAGCAAAGGTTGTCTTCATAAAACACATGTTTTTCATTCTAGGTGAGGGGGAGGATTACCCTGATGTCATCATAAATAATATTAGAAGTTAAATAAATGCCAACTTTTTTCAGGCAAAATGGGCAGTGACTTGGTGCTGAAAAGCTCCTGTGCTTTAAACAATGTGCTGTCTGGGGTCTCCTTGACCTTATCCTGTACAGTGTTAAATGTGTCCCATTGTCCAAATAAGGTCCAATGCTCCTGTCTGCCTCTGAAGATTTGCTTTCACAACACCCATTTCTGGCATTGTATATTAAACACTAAATCAAGAGCATTTGAAATGAAGGGATGTTAGTGATATATTCTGAAAGAATGTGCAGTAGAACATGGCATGTGTTTAGCTTTAGCTAAATGAAACAAGCCCTTTGGTTTTATTGTCAACAATCTGTGAATGGTTTTAAATTGGTGAAAAACATTAATGTTGGTGCACACAGAGAATATTTTCAAAGTTTAAAAGGGATCCTTGCTTTGAGTACCAGGAAATCCAATGTTTGTACATTAGAAACAATAGGCATTGCATCAAAGAATCCTCATAAACTTAATGGAGGTATTTAAATAATTTGGAACTGAAACATTGTTTCAGTAGCTTGTAAATCCGTTTCTTGAGTAAAGGTACATTGAATTTGCTAGCTAGCTGGTGTTATGGGCCACATTACAACACCTGAAAGCCTTAAGTCAGTGCTTTTTCATCTCTTGTAAGCAAAATTATTTGAATATTGTTGCTGCTCCACCAGAAATAGTATGTTCAGTGTGTGGGTAAATTCAATGGGGAAACCAAGACAAACCCTTAAAAATACATCTATATTACAAGCTCTGTAAGCCACAGTTTATAGCTTACAAGCACACCACTGAAAGGCCAACATTATAAGACAACAGCCACAAAGCAGTTGAATAAATTCCTTTCCACGTTTGTGTCATCACAAAACTGCATGTTACGTGGTAGGCTAATATGTGTGTTTGTATGTGTGTATGTGCAATTAGAAACACTTTTTTGGTCTCACACTCCGGTGGAAAGCCATTACCATTCAACTCTTCATGTTCCCAGGTTGCTAGAATGGCTTGACTTACATTCAACAAACAGTATTTTGTTGAATTATGTTTGCTTTTTGTCTACAAGCTACTAGCTTGCTAACCTAGCTATGTCTATTTTTACAATGAACAGCCAGCTAGTTAACATTCAGCACAGAGATGAACTTCCATCCTCTCAGGACTAGGTCACAAGAAGAAAGGGAATTGATAGTTAAAAAACAAAAAAATGAATTTGCATTTCGAATACAAGTACATCCGTTACAAACCTCTCACCAGTTTCAATTCTTTATTAAACATTACTACCGTTTTTGTATTCACAGAGTTGATCAATAAAGCATTCAACGATATTAAATACCAATTTCTTGTACGCCATGGGAAAATTCAGCTTGTGCTAACTAGTAGCCATTCTGTAACCAGATGTCTTCCACACATCATAACGATAAAGATGATCCATCTCTGTTATCAAGGCATTACTGCAATCAACAATACGGGTATTGGTTCGATAAAGGTCAGACTTTCACTAGCCAGAACAGAGGACTGTTTCATACTCCACTGGGAACGGACATTGTCAAGCCTTTCCAAATACAATTTGTCTCAGTAACAAAGGAGTGGGGTGGGTGAATAAGGAGACATGTCCAGGAACTAGCAGGAAAGACATTTCAGATGTTTTGAATGTTTGTAACTGTAAAACCTAAACCCCAGATGTATGATTACAATATTCCCATCTGACTGAGTGATATTCCCATGGGAGGTGTCAGATGTACATGTGTAGACCACGTGGCACATATTCTCATTTTAGAGGTTTTTTTTTTGCTTACATAGAGGGTAAGCACCAGAGAGAACATCTGCAAATGATTTTGGTTTCTAGTACTGTAGGAGGCCCCTATTCCGGTGTTCTCATTTGTTTTGCTGATGCCTTTTACGATGTGTCGTTCAACGGGGCAACAAAAAGAACAGAAAGGTTTGTCTTTGCAGCTAAATGAAAGTCTACAATGTCTACATTGCAGACTAAAAGATAGTCTACAATGTTGTTATATTTCATGAATGTGCATCCTTTCAGCAATATTTTGAGGATGTGTCTGAAAGTGATTGTGTCTGAACCAGGATTGAGGTCATATTGGAATCTCAGAAATGTATTCAATTTAAACAATTAACTTAAATTAAACGAGAATTAGCCACACCCCACAACTTGTATTAAACGGAAGTATAATGTAATTTAGAGGATTTAAAATCAATTCATAAGAAACACTTCACAAATCACTACTTACAAGGATATGACTATAATTCCACATTTAAAATACAACCCAGTTTCCAATAAAGTTGGGATGCTGCGTAAAATGCAAATAAAACCAGATGCAATGATGTGCAAATCATGTATCCCTATATCTACTTGAAAATAGTACAAAGGCAACATATAAAATGTTGAAACTGAGAAATGTTATTGTTTTAGGAAAAATACATGCCCATTTTGAATTCGTTACCAGCAACACGTTTAAAAAAATTTGGGACAGGGACATGTTTACCATTGTGTTGCATCACCCCTTCTTTTAACAATACTCTGTAGGCGTTTGGGAACTGAGGAGACCAATTGCTGTCGTTTTGAAAGTGAAATGGTTTCCTATTCTTGCTTGATAAAGGATTGCAGCTGCTCAACAGTTCGGGGTCTCCTTTGTCATATTTTTCATTTCATAATGCGCCAAATGTTGTCAATGGGTTACAGGTCTGGACTGCAGGCAGGCCAGTTTAGCACCCGGACACTTTGACTATGGAGCCATGCTGTTATAATACATGTAGAATATTGTTTGGTATTGTCTTGCTGAAATAAGCAAGACTTCCCCTGAAAAATATGTTGTCTGGAGGGCAGCATATGTTGCTTCAAAACCTATATACAGCTCTGGAAAAACAGACCACTGCATCTTTGCATCTTGATTGAGGAACATTTAAAATGAACTGTTAAAATTAAGAGACCACTGCAAATTGAACTCTTCTGTTCCTCACTCAAAACTTTCCTTTTCAACTTTTTTGGAAAGGAAAGAAAAAGGTGCAGTGGTCTCTTAATTTTTTCTGGATCTGTATATTGTTCAGCTTAATGGTGCCTTCGCAGAAGTGTAAGTCACCCATGCCATGTGTACTAATGCACCCCATACCATCAAGGATGCTGGCTTTTGCACTGATAACAAACCAGATGGGTCCCTCTCCTCTTCAACCCAGAGAACAGGGCATCCATGATTCACAAAAAGAGTCTCAAATTTTTATTCATCAGACTACAGGACAGTTTTCCACTTCACCTCAGTCCATCTTAAATGAGCTCTGGCCCAGAGAACATGCTTGCGTTTCTGGATGTTTTTATGTATGGTTTCTTCTTTGCATGGTAGAGTTCTAACTTGCATTTGTGGATGCTGCGATGCACTGCGTTCACAGACAATGGTTTTTGGTATTGTTCCTGAGCCCATGCAGTGATGTCCAGAATCTACAGAATCTGTTTTTAATTCATTGCTGCCTGAGGGCCCAAAGATCACGGCCATCCAATATTAGTTTTTGCCCTTGTCCCTGGCGTACAGAGATTACTCCAGATTGTCTTACCTTATTTGTTGTGTGATATTCCACTAGGTTTAGTTTTTTAGCATTGCACAACATTTCCAGTCTGTTGGTGCCTCTGTCCCAGCTTTTTTGAAACATTGCTGGCATCAAATTCAAAGTGAGCATGTATTTTCCAAGAAACAATAACCTTTCTCAGTTTCAACATTAGATACATGTATTTTGTCTTGGTACTATTTTCTATTGAATATATGAATTTAAATGATTTGCACATCATTGCATTCTGTTTTTATTTACATTTTACACAGCGTCACAACTTATTTGGAAACGGGGTTGTATTAGTTTATTTTATTGATTCGAGAAAAGTGGATAATTTGATGTTTTAATTTGGCATTTTTAAATCATGTGAATGCTTTATGTGAGAGTAGAGGGATAGAAGTCACTAGAGTTTGTTTTTGCTGAAAGCACAGTTGGACCGATTAAAACCAATATTGCAGCAGTATATGAGCACTGAAGGCAGCAAATGAGACCGCTGGACAACCAAGCGACAAACGTGGGGAAAATGTGATTTTCAAATGTACGGGTAATGCCATGGCCTCTGCTATGTTTTACCATAGTTTGGTGATATGGTAAAAGACAGCAGCTAACCAGGTGAAATTTTCAAGGTCTCTTACTTGAATAATTGAATGGCATAGGGATGTGGGGGCATACTGAGAGTGTACTGGGTAATACTTTAGAAATGAAATGGGAAGTAAAGTAGGTGAACGAAAGAACTATCATCCCTCAGAGGCACTTATCTGCCAGCACGTCGTCATCATGACATGCCATCATCTTGAGCTACAGATAGAACACATCCCTGAACGCACATATGCCCGTATTCCCAGCTGTCGGAGACACAGAATACGAAGAGATGGGCCTACTTTGTTTGAAACAAGAGCAGATGAGTGTTCCAAATCAACACTTCAGAAAAGCCAGCTTTAAAACAATGTGTCCACTGTGCACGAAAGATCGACAGAACTTCAGTACATGGGAGGAGTTAAAGAACAGTCGTGTGGTTGCAGTATATCTCCATTTGATATGTAATACGCTGCATTAGGTATGCATTTACGTAACTCCCTCACTAATCTTTCCTGCCTGCTGGGAGAGTACTGCATCGGGCACAGTGAATCCTGTTAAAGGGAATACCTCATGCACTAAGCACTAAACATGAAGGCGGTTTGTTCTTCAGGAATAGAGACCATTGAAGTATTAGCTTCAGATGCTTGCTACAGCATAATGTTAATATCGATGAGACACATCAATACAATTCCATTGAGAATAGTCACCCTTGCCTCTTTCGCAACATGAGTCACTAACCAGACGGAATCCAGACATCTCTTAACTGCTTTCAGGCACAGAGATGCAGCATTGATTTTAGTCAAGTGCTTTGTCAAAAAGTCATGCGATAGTTTCGATAGAGCCTCCAGCTGTGTATAAAGGCGACATTCCATCAGTTTCTTCACTGAGCGACCCAGTTTCTCAGCAACGTTCATAATCTCCTCTTCGTCTCTCTTCCATATATTGTGTGCCATCTCTGCACTTAACCAAACCCATATTCATCACAACTTGACAGCAATGTCAATAGTGTTCGCCTGAATTGTGCCGAAAAACATATAGAGCCAAAAGAACGTGGCTGTAAATCTTGATAAAGCCATCAAGCTGTCTCTATTGTATGTAAAACCATGCCAGTAGATGTGTGTTTTATGTGACAAATCTGTGCTTGCCATCTGTACGGTAGAGGCTATCTTATCCCATTGAATGATTCACACAAAGAATCCATACATTGCTTTCATCAACATAATTACACTGTGACAAGATCAAAGATATCTCTGGCTCATGATGGATCATTGTTTTGTCAAATTACTGAGGGAGAAAGGCTGCAATAACAATGGCATCTGGAGGCAGAAGCAGAGATGTAGAAGAAGCTCACCGTGCCACATTTCAAATTGGAAGCTATGGATCAGTGGACGTACATTATTGAGTCAAAGCTCAAGTTTTAACTCTGTTGCTTCACCTTATATAATGTAGAGTCATTGTCTCATAAGCTCGGTCAGGGCTGATGATGGTGAATCTGCAAGAAAAGTATGTGTTGGAGGCTTAATTCATTGTGCTCAATGTTTGTCTTGGAAGGCTTATGCTATTTTCATGCGCATTGACTAGCAACAAGCAAACTGCCCGGGATATTGAGCATATTACAAAGAGGGTGGCCTGTGATTAGGAGTGGAAGCCAGTTAATTCAAATGGAATTAAGTGATAGCAATATGAGTCAACTGCAGGCAAAGAGGTACAATTGCTTGTAATTACACTGGTTTAACCACTGGGTAAGCTGTTTGAACAACAGCACATTAAAATTGACCCATGATTGTTATCATCTAAATGCAAATAAAGGGAATAATAAGCACTCTGCACATGTTTTGTTATTGTTGCATCGCCAGCTTTTTGCCACATTGTTCACAGACAAGAACGATGACTAGAAGTTCATTTTTCGTTTTTTTTCCCCCATTCTTTCTCTTTCTCACTTTCTTGTTTGCTCTGTTTTAATACTTCTCTCTTCCACTCTCTGTATCATTCTCCTTCGGTCTCTGTGTTTCTGTTTAAACAAACCTTTCCATGTTTCTCCGTCTTTCCCTCTCAGACTTCTCTTCATTTGAAAAAAAATCTATTTTTCTCTGATAGCAAAGAGACAAAGACATAACCAGAGAGAGACTAGGATGTAAACACTGAGGTGTTTGGGGGACATGTGTCCCATCAAAGCCACATATCTCCTGGCCCACTGTGGCGGATGGAGGAGAGGCTGATGAATGATCACTAGGAGGCTGGGAGTCATAGCCCTCCCCTCAGCACATGTTTCAACAATTAAGATGGATGCGGGCAAATGGAACAGGAATATGGGTGTTTCGGGTTCCACAAGCTCAGGGAAAAATGATAGTTGGACTGGAGGAACAAAGTGGACCGAAACATTCTCACTGCATGTAATTGGGTTGAACAACAGGGGCTTTAAGATGCTGGAATGTTTTTTATGTTTTTGCCATTTCAATTCTATTCACTGTGCTGTCTGTCATCCAGTTTTGTGCCCAACACCAATCAACAGCTGTTGCTGATCTACAAAATGTGTCTAGACCTCATTATGTGCCAGATATCTTAACAGACCTGAAACGACTCTCCCATACACATCAATCCCCGGTTTAAATATGGTGAGAAATATTCATTTGTAATGGAAAATGAATGAATGAACTAATTGAATCAGAATTGCTTAAATTAACATCTGGACCTACCCAGAATATTACTCTGTATCGCATCAAATTTAAATCCCATTTGTTTGTTTCACTAATAGTGTCAAATCATACGAATCGTTTCAAATGAAAATTATTCCGTATTGTATCACAGCCCGTTTCGACACGTAACTTTGATCAAAATGAGAGGCACACATGCTTACGTCTTCAATCCCGTCCATAGACACTTCGGCCCAGATTCATATTAGATCTATTGGACAAACCCACTTGGCCTTCATTAGCCAAGAATTATGTTTCTTGAATATTTTTTCAGTAGAAACGTTCAGACATTTCTTTACACTTTATTGGACAGGAAAGTGTTTAAAGATTGGAACCAACGCTGAAGAAGGACAGGTGAACCATAGGCAGAGTCCCAGGCTGCACGAACACCCCAGGCAATACCGATGATAAAGTTGTGTGAAATACCCGGGGCTTCAGCCATTGGTGTAATCCGCTTCAGTCAAACAATCATCACCCACAATGCCTTTCCCCACGTGCCTCGTGCACCCAAGCACCAATCGCGCTACATTGTATCATGGTTGTGGTACAGCTGAGCATAGTGTGCGACTGAACCGAGTTATCTTGATAGATACTATACTTACTCACGGCAGACCATGGCAGTTCTTGCTTCGTTATATTTTATTCATTGTTACCACAGTTGCATTTAGTGATGTAGGGTATTAGCTGGTGAACTTCAGTTTTGTATTATAAAGTGGCTGGATCAGTCTGGACTGTATGTAATTGTGTCATGTCGTGGGACGTCAGGCTAGCCGTGCCAGTGAGATCTAATGCCCTCGTCCCTCATTTGGAGCACGGACACCAGTTTTGTTATTATTGCCCACTCCTGTGTTCCTTATAACTGTCCCTATTTAAGTTCCTCCTTTCCTTAGTGTATCTTGTCAGTCATCGTTTTGGGTTCCATTCCTTTTTTAACATTGTTCTGTTCTGTTTCTCTGTTTTAAGTTTTCTTCTTTTTATTAAAAGTCCTCTGTACTCCCTGCACCCATGTCCTGCCTCTTAACTGCATCATTAACTGTAATGGGAAAGTGTTTGTTATCATTACCAAACAAGCACCGCTCCATTTGGAGTCAAACCTCACAAACGTTAGATTCACTAAAATCAAAAGTTGATGAAAAGTTTAGTCTTTAAGGTCACTTATATAGAATGATCAGGTCACTACCATTAAGCTCAACTTTTAAATGTTGTTGAGCCAGGCTCACATGCTATATCACATGCTTTTTACTAAATGTCGGGGATGAGGTTACTTGGTCTGAAATAATACCATCTTTTGAGCCAAGTTTAATCTGTCTTGATTGAGTCTGATCCTTTCAGAGATTGTACAGTCTATCATATTACTAAGGGCCCACAGTCAGTCTACGGTAGCTAATTGGTGTCATACTGTCTATCAAGTTTTTGGGAGTTTATGTATCCTATATTAGAACATATTTGGGGAAGTCCAGGATCTGGACCTTGATATTAATTCTACAGTGAACAGTTGAACTAAAATTTAATATTTTCCAAACATTTCAGACATTATTTCACACCTAACTTTAAACCTTGGATTAATAGATTAGGCTGTCAAGGTACTCTATTTTTCTATTTGACATTATAACTTGAGAATTGTATTTCTCTGATGAGTGTTAGAGACAGTGTAACATGGTCAGATATGCCAGAAAGAGTGAGAATGTGGCTGAGCTGAGAACCTGTTTCCGATAAATCGACTCTGAATGGTTGACTGAATACATTTTCCATGGCCATTCCATCTTCATGTGAAAGCTCCCAACTCGTCACGAAACAAACCTGGCATTGCACACAAAATAAAATGGATGAAATGTTGGCCATTCAAGATTGTATTAGTGTATTTAAGTCCAGATTTGTTTCTGCGTTCCCGGGGTTTTCCTTCAGTCTGTGTTTACTTTGGGTTGCAGAAAGCAGCAGAAGGGAGGGGGGAGGGAGGGGGGTGAGGCGGCTCGTTCCTAATGCCTCCCAAATGAGAGGCAGTCAGTTAGGAAAAGCAGGGTGGGGCCCCTGAATGGAAATGGCTGCGAGTGGCAAGAGAGCACCAGCTTGGGAAAATATGCGCAAAGCAAGGAGCGGGCGACGCGGGGGCTGTGTGGGGGAGGGGTCACTGGGCAGCTTCTATTGGGAGCCCAGATGCAGTGGACTCTGGGAGGGTTGCACGGTGAATTGGATTCGGGGGATGGAAGGCGTAAGAGGCGGGACAGCAACCTGAGCCTTGAGGGGTCAGACGAGTGGCTTGGGCCTTCAGCTGGTCTGCATTAAGGGGGTAATGGTGTGCTCCGATCTCACACACACACAAAGACTCAAACACCAGGCTTGTAAGCCGGTTAGGGAGCCATGCAGCTTTCTGCTTCTGTATCACAAAAAATACAGGGTCTGCTTGGCAAGGGACTCAGACGTTTGACTCCTTTCACTTAGTCAAATCTGTTTGAGTCATTGAATCTTTTCAGATGTTTTTGAGAAAGATCGAATCTTCAGAATAATTTTGCTCATTCGAGTCAGTAATGCCCTAAGCAAGTAGCTAAGACCTCCTATAACTGCCAACAAGGAATTGAAAACAAGACTCATGATTCGGCAAGCCTCTCATTCACATTTTGTTCAGAATAGTGGGCACACTGGAGCTGCCATTTGTGATTGAGTCTTGTAAAAGCTGTAAATCAGTGTACATGAGCAGATTAGTATTTCTTGACACATTAGAAACAGGGTATAGTTGCGCCTGCAATCAGAATAGATTTTGAAGGGCTTTTTGAGACTTAACTGCTGCAAGTGTAGTAAACATTGTATATCATTTGTGAACTGCAGCAGCGCCACAAATTATTTGTTATTGAATTTGTTGAGCAGAGGCTTGTGGCATGTCTTTCAACGTCTGCCCAATCATCAGCCCTAAACAGTTGTATATTTCTACTCTAATGATGCCTAAAGCATGATTGATTTACCTCACTGGAGGTCCTGAAACAGTTCATCACTGTTGGACTCATTCCTTTTGGCCGGTCAAATAAACTAAAAAGAATCACAAAAAAATTGAAACAAGTCTCTGAGTCAGAAAAAGATTTGAGAATTGCACATCACCACTTCACATATCACAGTATATAAAGAGATCCCTGAGCTGGGTTCTTTATCAGACTAAGTTGGTCATTAAATTTCCCCGATACTATTTATAGATTGCATGTTATGTCGCAATGCTGTTTTTAACATTCCTTTTGGTTCTGATGACCTGAGAATTCTACTCAACGCTTCCTGAATGGGAGGTGAGGTAATTTGGTCTAAAATGCAAAAGGCCTTAAAAAACATTACCAACTCAAAAAAAGGCAATAAGTAGCAAACCGTTAATCATCATTTTGATGTCATCAAATTGATTATATATTCAGTATAACATTGACTAGCTAGTTAATATTGAGGGGAATCCAAATAATATTAACTAGCTAATGTTAGCATTGCTAGAAATTATTTGATGGACTTTGCATGTTAATTACAACATTGCCAACCATCAAAGTACATGTGATAAAATGATGATGATGATGAAATGTTGCTTTGTACTAAATATTAGCCTACATTAGCAATGTTTTTCATATTTCCAAGACCTAATAGCCCCTGTTCAAATTCCGGTCATCAATATGACAGAAGTATCTATGGAACGTTAGTGACCATGGCAACGATGCGGCCGAGTGACGGAGGTGTAATCCATGAAAATCTTATTCAGCTACCCCAAAACCAGATTCCCCACAGAGCACACAAATGAGCAACTAAAAGAGGTTCTTTCAGAATCAGGTATTAAATCTGCTCCTGTGCTGACAGAGATGTGCTGCTTGCCAAGGCGTTTTTCACTTCAATGAAAAAGGCAAAGTCATGCCGATGATTACTGGTTGCCATGACTGACAGTTGGTCTCCAGTGCTCCTAACCTTAGTCATAAGGGAGCAAACGTGAATACTAGTGAACACTGTAGTGGGGGGTGAGTGAAAAAGGTTGGTTTACTACATAGAAGGTTACTGGGGAAATGAGTGCAAGGGAACATAACCTTTGTGATAAATAAATGAATGTATACAATCTGACTCCAAATTGGTTGTAAATAAATGTGGTCGTAAGCGACCATAATCTGTAGGAAGTCCTTAATAAATGAAGCTACTCCTTTCATCACGAGCCTAACATTAAAATGGCATGTGCGCCTGGGTCCACCCAGAGACCCAGAACTCAGAGACGCCCACAATGGCATGTGTTCCTGGGAGAGACCCAGACCTCAGAGATGACAAGTCTGGTCACTTCAACTTGTGTGTGGGCTTATATTAGTTATCATAAACGCCCATAAGGTGTAGGTCGTTTAACACAAACCGTACATGTGCTACACAGAAAATTTTGAAACCTAGAACTCAGTGATGACAAGTCTGGTCGCTTAGACTTATATATGTGTGTGTGATTATCAGTAGCCCTACGAACTTGAGTATGAAGATGATTAACGAATGTTGACCTAATATATAGGTTCCACAGTTGAGCATTGGTAGAAGGACACAGGCACAGAGGATTCAAAAAGGCAAAAGGTAATTTAATAAACTGACAAAGCAACAAAACAAAAAAAAGGGCACAAACAGCAGGAACAGGCAACAGTAAAAGCAAACAACAAGAAACACTGGGGCAGGAGGAACTTAAATAGGGACACAACGAGGGGGCAAACAAGGCACAGGTGGGAACAATAATGACAAGGACAGGCTGCGTGTAAGAACTAAAACCAAACATAACAGGCTACATTCACACACACAAACCAAACAGAACAGAACCTCACAATATGTCAAAGTAATACAGTTTATTCCAATCAAGTAAGAAAGTTACAATACAAAACATATTTACATTCCAGCACTATTCAACGTCTTCCAAAACATCTCAAAGTCTACGAAGTATACCGTAAGTATTAAAGACACACTATAGCATGAAGTGTGTTAGGAGCATCCGTTAACGATAAACTCCTACATAGTAAGTTACAACACAACATGTTTGTCATCGTCTCTTTAATTACTTTATAATGAACTTTTTGAGATATGGCTATCTATCCTAAAAGCAGACATATCTAAAACATTCCCCCAAATAGTCATTACCATTACTTCACCTTGGCAAACAATCAACACAAAGGACAGAAACTCTCCCCACTTAATCAATGCAAAATTATCAAATGGACACCAGTTGGTGTCAGACATGCAACAAGGACATACATACTACAATGTTCTTGTGAAGTTTGATCCATAACCCGTACAGTACAATAAAGCTTATCAGACTATTCAGCCCTTTATGGGGAACAAGGGAAAACCAAACACTACAGATAAATGTCCACAATATCATGCATTTAGTTACATTCCTGTTTGCTCAGAGTTTCACACCTCTCCAGGTGAGCTCAGGAAAGTGGGCGCTGATGGCCCACACCTGGTGTTTCAGATTTTTTAGAGAAGCATGTTAATGACACCTGATTAACATCACCTAGAGTCTGTTGGAGACTTGGTGGGGCCAGACGCTCCTCTTCATCAAATACACTTCCACTCTTGCTCAGCAGACGTTTCTCATTACACTACAACACTGAATAAATAACGCAAGTGATGTTATGTCTGGAACAGCAGAAAATGGCAGTTATTCTCAAACCTTTCCCAGAACACCCCTAGATATTTCACAATCTTAGCCCTGAACTAACCCTCCTGGTGACCTAGTGAAGGGCTTCATAATCAGTTGACGAGTTGAATAAGGTGCACTAGCTCTGGGGGTCCCTGTAGAGAGGTTTAAGGAGCACTAGATTGAAGGGGAAGAACTACAGACGTACAAGGAGAGATGATAGATATGCTAAATGGTGTATCAGTCACATGAATGTCTGTACGTGTACACATGTAGTGTAGAGAAATAGAGAAAAAAAGAATGTGGAATATACATTTTTCATCAGTGTCATTCTGTCAAGGCTACAACCACGCTTTATACAGGCCTCATGTTTGAGTCTACTGAGTGTAATAACCTATTATAAATAACAAGGTTCTTAACAAGTACATGAGTGTAATGGAGTACTTACAATTACATTATTCTATTTAATTTAAAACCTGATTTAGCAGTGGTAAATACCTGCCCTAGCTATATGGATTTTTTGCTTATTTCCTTGTTTCCTACAGTAGTATCTGGAATTAAGTTATTGAATTTGAAGTAATACTTTATTACACTGCACTAGTCAGTTGCCAAAAAAGTAACCTGTCTACCACTGACACACGTTCAAGTTCCATAAAGGAGTCTTTAGGAGTCAACTCACGAATGGCCCTTTTTCTCAGCAGTTCCCTCATTTACCTCACGCAGAGGCGAAAACTTTGCGGATCATACGAGAATAAACAATCACTTGTGTTTGAGCAGACTTTTGGCGGGGTCGGGAGTGCTGGGGTCAACCATCTGATGTCACAAGGGGAGTATTTACACAGGACCCCGCCCACAGGGACCTTGGAGGTTCATGGCTTCCATAGCTCGCCAGGGCCTGACAGAGACGTCCTTTGTGTTGCCTGGCTATAAACCTGTCCTTGCTCAGGTCTGGTACAATGCTCCTGTTGAGGTTTCTGTTTTTGTTCAAATACTGTTAGGTGAGTGAGATTATCCGTCTAGGCGATTTGTGATGACTGCAATTAGTATTTTCATTTGGGTGTTGTGAGTCCTGAACCAAATAAAGAGGTTGTCATCCTGCTTTCTAGAATAGAACACATACAATTACATACAAGGTCAAAAATGCTGGCATTTAGGCTGTGTAGCGTCTTCTTTTGGATACATAAATAGAAAATAACTGTATGATCCCATTTGGTGGATTTGCGCGACATTCCCATTTTCTCTCCACGGCAAACTTAACATGAAACTGAATTGCAGCCAAGCAGTAATAAACAGTATTTTCTCTGGCATGCGTACATATAGGACTTTTCTAGACTTTTACTTCACATAAAGAACCGCTTTGTGATACGACTCCGATGGCAGGATAACTCCAGGAAACTGCAAGGTCCAAAACTGTACCCCCACTCCTCCCAGTCCTCACCACCTCTCACCCCTCAGATCACCCTTGTTTCCTGTTCGGGCACTAGGTCCAAGATTTTAATCCAGTGATGAAGCCTCCATGTCATCTGGAATGCGTTACCACATGTTGCCATTTTGCCTCCAACAAATACTATATCCCTTCTTCACTGGAGAAAATGAATAATCCTATGGCCAGTCATGTAAATATTTGGGCTTTTCCTCAAAATGGGAGCTTTATGTGTCAATTTTTCTTTAGTGTGAAACAGTCAGTGGAACAAGCCCAGACAACAGAGACTCTTTCTTGAAATCACTTATTTTTTTGTCCACCTCAACTTTTCCATGCTTTCTCCCTCAGTTCTGTGGTCGATTTTCACAGCTGAACTAGTACCGCTGTGCCATGCTTCTCTCTCAGATGGAGGGGGGGCTGTAATTTTAAAAACCTCGCCAAAACGTTTTCCCACTCCACGTGTAAGTGCGGTTGGGATTTGTTTTTTGTTTTTTACGAAGGAACAGAATAGTCGTAATTATTCGCAGGGTGTTGGCCACCCGCTGAGTCATCTCCAACAGTCACCATAATGCAACTTCTAATCCTCTGGGCCCCAGCGTCCTTTGTGAATCTCAAGGGGATGTGGAGCTGGAGGGAATCTGAAAGGAGGCTGAAGTGATGTTGTTCTTGCCTTCACAATGCCTGAGTCCTGTGTGAGAAACGGCCCCACAACGACCGTAAAAGCATGTCCCTGATGTGCCCTCAAAGGAGAGCCGCAAGCCCTATAAAACACTACAGCCGGAGGTATGCCGAGTTGTGCCTCAGATACTGCCCCTGTGAACAGACCTTATTGGTTGGGGGTAACAGCGGTTTCCTACATCCAGTACATTCACAGACCAAAGACCAATAATGTTCCAGAGCCGGCTCGGCACCAGTAGGTCTGTAACTGTGTTGTGCCTCTGTGTTTGGTTCCCTTTTAAGAACAGCTAGCGTGCTGGGTTCTGCGTGTGAATAACATACTGTAGCTGTTGCAGTGGAAGGGTTGAAAAAATAATAAAAACGGATCGCCGACTGAACACCAGAGGCTCAGCCTCACCGTTTAGGTTGAAAATGGGCTATATTGTTGTCAGCATCACTTATCTAGGATAACACTTGAGACCTGTGATGTCACACTGGCCTCAAGGAGCTGTCAAACCACCTACCACTGATTGGTTGTGAAATACTTCTCTCAGGTAGGTGAACCATGCTGTGTGTTTTCTACTCCCTCAGATGTGGCAAGACGTCGATTTGCTTGGGTTGGCGAAGGACAGGCGTTCCTCAACAGCTCCTCAGCAGGGGGGCAACGGCAAAAACATAGATTTATTGCAAACTAGCCACCTTAGGATATGTAATTGCTCCTGTGTACAGTGTCCTCATTCTGCCACTGAACTGCTCACGTCCTCCATAACATCATAACTAACACCCATTGTCTGCGTGATTGTCATTGACCTTTGAATGGATTTCACATTCATATCCCTCGAGAGGTAATATCACTGTTTGTCATGGTAATTATTAGGGCCTTGTACAGTAAATACAAGGCCATTACAATTACGACACGCAGAGTAGACCAATTTATATCCATGAATAGATCTACTCAATCACTGAAAAACAGCAGCACCCTATCCCTCACGTAATTATACCCGGAACATTCCCCAAGTCCGGCTGGTATACTGGGAAGACCCAACCCAGCAAGGAAAAACAAATGACCAACATGACCGCTTATTTATAGGCAGGCTGACCAGAGTTTTACCGCGGCTACGCAAGTGCATGGTTTGTTTGGCGAATCAGCGGCTGCCAATGGGTGTTGCTATGGTGGAGAAATGGTTTACACATGGAAAAATGGTTTACATTAAGCTGGTCTAGATCAGCGTGCTGATTCCGCCTGCATAATGACCCAGACTCTGACACAAGGAATATACAAATAGGACAATAGTACTGTATAGGTAGTCATTAAATAGCACCTTGGAGTAACGCTCATGTTGAGTGTATGGGGTTATAGACAGTAAGTCATCCTTTAAAACAGAATGGAAAAAGAGTGCAATGTTTCCCTCAGGCTAAAGATGAAGTGAGAGGAATACAGCACATCTTTTACTCAAAGCCCATTCCTCTTATCTGATCTGGGCGGCGGCTTGTGTCCCATAAACCACATCGAATGACCAAGGGAATCTGATTCGTTGCCCTGCTAAGTCGCAAGGCCACAAAAGGAGCAGTCCAAACAACGCATCGCTTCCTTCCCCCTGTGCCTGATCCTCCCCACTTCCGCATGAGTTTTCCGGACGTGTGTCAGGAGATCGAAAGCAAAAAAAGAGAAGAGGGATAGAAAGAACTGGAGGAAAGAAGGAGATGAAAGACGAGAGAAATTCATTCAGTGGGCTGAGAAAGAGAAGAGACCGTTTTCTTCAGAGCTCTATAAATACAACCTCAGTCAGTCATCACGCTGCAGCCATCTGCACTGGCTGCTGCCCAGGACCCTGCCCTGTGCACAATACAACAGTGTTAGTCTGGGTGTGGCGGTTAAGTGGGGACACGAGCTGTCTTCAGATCAGTTCAAAGACATCCACAGAGGACCTGTGATGACTCTCAGGCCACACGGGATACCAAATCTCTCAGCTGTTTCACACTGTTGGCTTCCTGTCTACCCCGCCAAAGTGTTAGCCATAACTCAAACCTAACGATGCTTTACTTTGGATCAAATAGGCTAGATTTCACACCATCCATCCCTACCCTGAAGGACATTCATGTCAGCACCACATGTGCCTTAACTTTACCAACATTTTGATAGAGTCATGACTTGCATTTTGGGGGGATAGGGATGTCTTCAGTTTTTGTTGCCATATGACCTTCTTTGATCAGGAGTTTAGTATTGAGAATTTTACAGAGATCGATTACAACTTTCTAGGGCTGTCACAGCCAGTAAAGGTTAAGAAGTGCCCGCAGAATAAAGCAATGTACTTTCAAACCCCATGCAAATTACAAATAAATCCCTTTTTTCACACATTTTATTCTCAGCGTTATGGGGGAGGTAATGAATTCCAGGTACTCTGCTGAGACTAGGAACATTGTATCTTGTTATAAATGGTGCTTCTTCCCCACATGCTGCAGCAGTGAGCAGGGCACAGACCAGAAAATCCCCAAGCAGAATTGTTTGGCATCACCCTCTCCTTCAGTATTTCATCCCCTTTCTCTTGCTGAACAATCCGGCAAAGCTTTGGCTTAAGGACCATAAAGCTCATTGTGATTTGCTTAGTTAATTCAATTGACTGTCAGAGAAAAGTTTATTTCATTTTTTTGGTTACAAGTCACATGCTCCAGTTGTGTCAGAAGACTTCACATATTTGGCAATACTACTCTGGGCCCTGGTCTGAGTTTTTCTCTGAGACTGTGTAAAGCTTGGAAGTAATCAGAAGCTTAGGTATAGCTTCCATTTAGTATTTGCATAGTCGTAGTATTTGTTTGTATTCAGGCTCCAGTCTCTATGGAGGCACGACATCCTGTCCCACCGCTGCCATCAATATTTTTATATTTTAATGTACCTGTGTTCCTTTTAAAGGGAAAATATACTCCCATTTGAGATCCTTTCATTTAAATTTTAGAGCCTTGTTTATTTTCAGCATGTCACGGTTCTGCAAAATAAAATGCATATAATATAAGTAGTCATGGAAGTGGAATCATCCACTTTGTGTACTGTTAAAAAACATAACAGGATAGTTTTTTTGTATCTTTCAGCATTGGGAGTTGCCTACCTTGTTTATCCCTGGGTGAAGGGAGCAGCACTGCGCAGTGTGCCACCGAAAGTCTGTCTGTGTGCATTTGGCTCTGTATTGAGACAGTTAATCACAACTGTCTTTGTTCATGAAATAGCAAGCTTGGCATCTTCAGTGTGCACAGTGTGATCACAAAGGCTCCAGGCGAGACGATAAAAGCTGTGCTTTGGTCTTCCCTGACATTAAACCGACTGTCTTGTTCCAGTTCTCTATACATGGCTCTCTAATGCTGTTTTTTTTTGTTTTTCAATGTTTGTTGAGCATTGGGTTGTAAAGGGATTATTCTCCAGGATGAGAATGCAAAGGACAAACAGCATTTTGGGGGCCAACCTACTATCAAAGACAGTAAAATAGAGAACTACCAAAACATATTATTGGAAATTTGTGACAGGTCCACACAAAAAGTTATTTTTTGTACACAACCTCGTGTACAGTGCATTTGATTCAAATTTAAAAAACATAGGTTACAGAAATAAAAGTAGAGAGGTTGGTCAGGGAGGATGGGTAGATACACTACTGTTCAAAAGTTTGGAGTCACTCAGAAATTTCCTTCTTTTTGGAAATTTTGTCCATTAAAATAACATCAAATGGACCACCATGGAATATCCATATAGGCGTGTAGAGGCCCATTATCAGCAACCATCAGTCCTGTGTTCCAATGGCACGTTGTGTTTGCAAAGTTTATCATTTTAAAAGGCTAATTGATCATTAGAAAATCCTATTACAATTATGCTAGCACAGCTGCAAACTGTTGTGCTGATTGAAGAAGCAATAAAACTGGACTTCTTTAGACTTGCTGAGTATCTGAAGTTGTGGTTTTGATTACAGGCCCAAAATGTCCAGAACAAAATAACTTTCATCTGAAACTCATTAGTCTATTCTTGTTCTGAGAAATGAAGTCTATTCCCTGCGAGAAATTTCCAAGAAACTGAAGATCTCATACAATACTGTGTATTGTATCGTACTCCCTTCACAGAACAGTGCAAACTGTCTCTAACCAGAATAGAAAGAGGAGTAGGAGGCCCCGGTGCACAACTGAGCAAAAGGACAAATACATTAGTGTCATGTTTGAGAAACAGATGCCTCACAGGTCCTCAACTGGCAGCTTCATTAAATAGTATCCACAATACACCAGTCTCAACATCAACAGTGCAGACGTGACAAATCTATGTTTGAGGTGTTCGGGTCACAAAGAACATTTGTGAGATGCAGAACAAATGAAAAGATTCTGGAGGACTGCTTGACGCCATCTGTCAAGCATGGTGGAGGCAATGTGATGGTCTGGGGGTGCTTTGGTGGTGGTGAAGGATGATTTGTACAGGGTAAAGGGGATCTTGAAGAAGGAGGGCAATCGCTCCATTTTATAAAACCATGCCATACCCTGTGGACAGCGCTTGATTGGAGCCAATTTCCTCCAACAACAGGACAACAACCCAAAGCACAGCTCCAGACTATGCAAGAACTATTTAGGGAAGAAGCAGACAGCTGCTATTCTATAATCTATCTATAATGGAGTGGCCAGTACAATCACCAGATCTCAACCCTATTGAACTGTTGTGGGAGCAGCTTGACTGTTATGGTATCTAAGAAGTACCCATCAAGCCAATCAAACTTGTGGGAGGTGATTCAGGAAGCATAGTGTGAAATATCTTCAGATTATCTCAACAAATTGACAACTAGAATGCCAAGGGTCTGCATGGCTGTAATTGCTGCAAATGGACAATTCTTTGAAGAAGGACACAATTATTATTTCAATGTATTTCTAACTTTGCCAGTGACTGTATTTTCTATTCAAACTCGTTTCATGTATGTTTTCATGGAAACAAGTACATTTCTTTGTGACCCCAAACTGTAGTGTATATGTTGGTGGTTTAACAAACAGAACTTTTCATGTTTAAAATTTAATGCCGGGAACATGGCCTTGTTCAGTAGGGCCAATGGTCTCAACAATGTTCCTACTGTATTAGCCATGACATTGTAGGATAGCCAGGTTTCCAAATGGTCTCAGGCTTTGTAAAGTCTACAGCTTGATTGGTGAGCGGTAGCCACACACGAAGATAGGCTTTTCAAAAAAGGCTTAGTTTTTACAGATTCTCAGGAGCTCAAAAGCTAGCTAGTCTTTTTCAAGATTGCAAAATAATCATTGCTTCTGATGACTCATTACAAGATGAGCTGAAAATGTAGAAAAGCATGTATTTGCATACCGTGAGGAAATGTACAGTTTGATGGCACCTACAGTATGTTAATACCAAATTAAAAGACTTATAAAGATGACTACAGGAGAAGTAAAATGTCCCTTTAACACCAAAAAACCCAGTCTAGCCAATGTTAGCTGCAACAAATTGGAATCCAGAAAGTTGAGTAACTTATACAAATGAGCTAAAATGTTTTGTAATTGACCTCGACATGAAAAAGTGTACTTTTCAGTATGAAGAAAGTTTTTCAATACACACAAAAAAATAGACTTCGAACCTCCAACACAATTTCGATAAAAGCTTAACCCCTTTCAAAGCTAACGTTGTCCACAGTAGTTAAGGAATACATTAGAAAATTGGGTAATACACACAAATTCGTTATGAAGAAATATTTTCAATACAAAAAATATTTTTTCCAAATGTTGCCATGGTCCAATTTGCTCTTTTGTAGTGCCAAGCTGTCCAACAAAGTCTTAATTGGTTGATGTTTGGCTGGGAGTTACATGGTGTGAGGGTGGCATTACATAGGAGGGCGACAATGGAATAAATGGATACCACAAAAATCAGGGGAACATTTTGTTTTACTTGAATTGTTGATATCAATGTGTGCATATTCTGAATATTGAATCTCTGTGTATTTCACAAAAATGTGTGAAACGAGTTGTGTGGTCTCCATTGGCAGGACTGCGGTTAAATGTTGACATAACACAGACACTGACTGCCACTCAACCATCTAAACACCAACCCACACACACACACACACACACACACACACACACACACACACACACACACACACACA
>JACXGI010003610.1:46008-60997 GCA_016801175.1 Esox masquinongy | reverse complement strand
GGTGGCAGCATCATGCTTTGGGGCTGTTTTTCTTCAGCTGGAACCGGGGCCTTAGTCAGGGTGGAGGGAATTATGAACAGTTCCAAATACCAGGCAATTTTGGCACAAAACCTTCAGGCGTCCGTTAGAAAGCTGAAGATGAAGAGGAAGTTCACCTTTCAGCACGACAACGACCCAAAGCACACATCCAAATCCACAATAGCATAGCTTCACCAGAAGAAGATTAACGTTTTGGAATGGCCCAGCCAGAGCCCAGACCTGAATCCAATTGAACATCTGTGGGGTGATCTGAAGAGGGCTTTGCACAGGAGATGTCCTCGTAATCTACACAGATTTGGAGCACTTTTGCAAAGAAGTGTGCAAATATTACCACGTCAAGATGTGCCATGCTAATAGACTCCTACCCAAAAAGACTGAGTGCTGTAGTAAAATCAAAAGGTGCTTCAACAAAGTATTAGTTTAAGGGTGTGCACACTTATGCAACCAGGTTATTGTAAGATTTTTTTTCCCCCTCAAATATTTCAGTTTGTTTTTCAATTGGATTGTTCACGTTATGGGTCACATTAAAGGTGGAAAAAGTTCTGACATGATTTATCTTTGTCTCATTCTTTTACATCACAAAAACCTGGCATTTTAACAGGGGTGTGTAGACTTATTATATCCACTGTATTTAGACTGACCCATCTATTAGTGGGTCTTTTAGTTCATCAAAGAAGTGTGATATACCTCAGTTGGAATGCCATCAAGAGTTGGTGTTTTCCCAGACTGAAAAGACTTAATATCCTCCAGGAGTTCTGGAGGTATATCTGCTGGTATTAGGCCTCTACCTTGTTCTTTTTGTGTATTTGTAAGTTTTACTTTGTTATTGTTAACAACATAATCACTACAGTTTTCCTCATCCAGTGATGGAAGAAGAGATGCCATTGTAAATGTTTCTTCAAAGTACTGTGTTGTGATTTTCAAAAAGTCATGTGGTGTGTCAAAATACTCCATTTATTTGTAACAATTTTTGAGACGTTTTTCTTTGATGCTTTCCTATGCTGCAAATTTAAAAAGTATTTTGAGCTTTTTTTCATCAGTCTCTGTCCAGTTGGCTTTTTGTTTAATGTAGGTTAGATTAGATCGTTCTTTAATAATCATCTCCATTTCTTTTTGTTTCTCTTCTTATTGATTTGGAGATCTTTGTTGCTGTGCTGTTCATTATCTAATTCCAATGTAAGTCAATCTATTTCGGCCTTTAGTCTCTTTAGCCAATCTTTTTTTTATTTAACGTTGAGTATAGTATTGAGTGGCCTCTAAAGGTGCATTTAACACTAGAACCGCCAACAGCCCACGCCACTTAGCGTTGTTACCCATATCTTACCCAGGTGCTAATCGCCCCTATCTGAATGCATGACGTCAATGGATGAATGTGCGATACTCCCAGATGAATGAAAACCTAATTAGGCTATTATTGAAACATAATACAAGTGATATAGGCTACTTATCACATGGGTAACCATTTTTCAATAGGAGATTCATCTTATTGTGCAGGCTAATTCATCAAATGTAAATCGGAAATGTAAATCGACATTATTTTAGGAGGGAAAGAGAAACTAAATTGCGCACACATCCTATCATCTCTCGGAATTTTCTCTGCTTATTTTACTGAAGACTAATATTCTACAAATGTATTAGGCTAAATAATTATTCACAAAACGAAATTCCTACAATATCTCTTTTTCTAATAACTCCTCTCGGTTTTTCGATAACTTATTCATGTCACCTATAGAAATATCTTATATGCCAATAATCTAGGAGACTAGAGCTATGCGTGGGCATTGAAATCACCTTGATAGCCCCACTAAAACTCATAGGAAGACCTGCAAATACGCGCCATTCACAGCCTATTCATTTCGGACCTTGTCTTTTTCTAATGGCTCCTCTCGGTTTTTCGATAACTTATTTATGTCACCTATAGAAAAATATTATGTGCCAATAATCTAGGAGACTAGGGCTACGCATTGCCGTTGAAATCAACTCAATAGCCCCACTACAACTCGCAGCAGACGCCTGCAAAGACGTGCCGTTCACAGCCCATTCATTTCGTACCTCGTCTTTTTCTATGTATTCTTTTTTTAGTCGTTTTTTTAGTATGATGAGACCTTCAATCCAAACACATTCTTGTATTTTTCAAATTCAATAACCATTTAATACAAACAGATTCTGTAATTCATTATTGTTTAGATTTATCTATATAGTTTTATAACGACCTAGTAGATCAGGGGTGGGCAATATTTTTCACTGGGGGCCACACTGAAAATACCAGAGTGCATCGTGGGCCAGATTACTTTTTTAACCACCATGCCTAAAAAACACACAACATAGCTAACTCTGTTAACTTGCATATTATATTTATGCATATTTATTTTCCATGCAACACCTTTTTCATAATCAAACTTAATTTACTCTAAAAATGTTTTTTTTTTTTTATATTTTGCCATAACTGTTATTATGGCAGGCAAAGGCCTAAAAAAATCCCTTTTTAGGGTTATTACTCAACAGATATGTTGCAACACATATTTGCCTTAAAACTTAACTTCCAACTCAACAGAGTAAGTTTATTACATAAGGTATAGTGTATAACAGTTATATAGGTATAATAGTTATTAGGGCAGCCATAAGTCTATGAAAACACTTCTGAAGATTTTTACTCAAAGTAAATGTTGCTATAATTGCCGTCATCTAACTTCATACAGAATATTTTTTGTACTACGTGCTTTTAATGACAGCTATTCAAGCAGCCCAGATCCAAGAAATCAACTTTTAGGGCTACTCACTCAATATGAACAGGAGAGCCTCGTATGGACGTTGACAAGAGAGGTGAGGTCAGGTGTCATTTCTGTTGAAGCAGTGTGCGGTACTGTTGAAGCAGTGTGCGGTACTGTTGAAGCAGTGTGCGGTTCTGTTGAAGCAGTGTGCGGTACTGCTGCAAGATATTCATCAGTGAGGCTGCATCTGCGCTTGGACTTGTTGAATTGTAGCATCGGGTGACAGTTTTTGTTTGCTCGCTCTGGAAGTGCCTCTGTATAATTGTATTCTTTAAAAACTGCGACATTAGCTTAACATATTAAGCAAGTTGCTTTACCTGTGACATCTACAAATAAATATTTTCATGTCAATTCTTTTTTAAATACTCTGCTTTTCGTTATCAACTTTTCTTAGGCTCATTTCCAGAGATCGCAAGCCATCAATTGCGTATAGTACAAATGATAACTTTCGCGCGTGGATTGTGGTGCTGGTCTCTATGTATCATAGCAATGCAAATACCTTGTTTCAACTTTAAGGTATTTTAAACAGACAGTATGATACTGCGGTACTTACTACTGGGAGTGCCACGGGACTTTTAATTTGAAAATAAATAAATATGCAGCAGTAAATAAACTAACGTAATCTGCAGACCTCGTCAGGTATTTTTTATTTTGTATTATTTTAAAAGTTTTGGATGTATCACGGGCCGGATAGAATTACTCAACGGGCCGGATCCGGCCCGGGGGCCTTATCTTGCCCAGGTCTGTAGTAGATGAGCTGACGCTCTGGCTGGATGGTGATGCCGCAGAGGAGAGTATCCATGCTAATAGGAACAATTCGTATGCTAATGACGCCAAACGGTGTTCGCCCCTGGCGGTTACTGGGGGTCAAAAAGGTTCTAGTGGTAAAAGCATCCCATACCATATGGGGATCTTCTGAACCAATATTATTCCAATTAAAAAATTGGAAATGCATTATTTTCTGTTGTTTAGAAATAATAAATCATTTAGTAGGCTTTAGTTGAATTTCCAATACCCCTGTCCTCTTGGGAAATCAGTTAGTGTTATGAAAATGCCAATTACACTGGTGCTCAAAATTTTGCATACCCTTGGAGAATTGGTAATATATGTACCATTTGTAAAGAACTTGAGTGAGCAGGCAATCTTATGGGATTCACATTCAACTGTAGGTCATAACAGAATGTCGCAATCATAAAACAAAACATGGCAACAAAGAAATAAATGAACTGACCCCTCTTAATAATGTGCATTGCCCCCTTTAGCATCAATGCAGCATGCAGTCTTTTGTAATAGTTGTTCTTGCCCTGAATTCTTGCTGGTGGTATAGCTGCCCATCCATCTTGGCAAAATGCCTCCAGGTCATACAAAGTCTTTGGTTGTCTTGCAAGAACCGCACATTTGAGATCTCCCCAGAGTGGCTCGATGATGTTAAGGTCAGGAGACTGTGATGGATGCTCCACGACCTTCACATTCTTCTGCTGTAACCACTGGAGGGTCAACTTGGCCTTGTGCTTAGGGTCATTGTCGTGCTGTAAAGTCCAAGAGCATCCCTTGCGCAGCTTTCGTGCAGAAGAATGCAAATTGTCTGCCAGTATTTTCTGATTACATGCTGCATTCATCTTGCCATCAATTTTCACAAGATTCCCTGTGCCTTTAGAGCTCACACACCGCCAAACCATCAGTGAGCCACCACCATGCTTCAGTGGGGATGGTATTCTGTTCACTATAGGCTTTGTTGACCCCTCTCCAAACATAGCCCTTATGGTTGTGACCATAAAGCTCTATTTTGGTCTCGTCATTACAAATTACAGTTTACCAGAAGCTGTGAGGTGTGTCAAGGTGTTGTCAGGCATATTGTAACTAGGCTTTCTTGTGGCATTGGCGCAGTAAATGATTCTTTCTGGCAGCTCGACCATGCAGCTCATTTTTGTGCAAGTATTGTTGTATTGTGCTCCTTGAAACAACCACACCATATTTTTCCAGAGCAGTCTGTATTTCTCCTGTGGTTACCTGTGGGTTGTTCGTTGTATCCCGAACAATTCTTCTGGTGGTTTTGGCTGAAATCTTTCTTGGTTTACCTGACCTTGGCTTGGTATCAAGAGATCCCCCAAATTTTCCACTCCTTAATAAGTGATTAAACAGTACTGACTGGTATTTGCAAGGCTTTGGATGTCTTTTTATGTACTTTTTCATTTTTATAAAGTTCCATTACCTTGTTATGCAGGTCTTTTGACAGTTCTTTTCTGCTCCCCATGGCTCAGTATCTAGCCTGCTGAGTGCATCCACATGAGAGCTAACAAACTCATTGACTATTTATACACAGACATTAATTGCAATTTAAAAAGCCACAGGTGTGGGAAATTCACCTTTAATTGCCATTTGCACCTGTGTGTGTCACCTTGTGTGTCTGTAACAAGGCCAAGCATTCAAGGGTATGTAGACTTTGGATCAGGGCCATTTGGGTGAGTTATGTTATCATTATTATTTAAAAAGGAGCCAATCAACTATGTTATAAATGGCTTCATATGATCACTGTCCTTCAAAAAAAGACAGTTTTTTGCATGATCAATCATATTTTCAAAATCAATGCCTAAATTTCACAATTTCTGCTAGGGTATGCAAACTTATGAGCACAGCTTTAAATGGTGATCTGACTGCATTTTATCTTCTATCAGTACTTTTTTTTTTTTTGTTGTTGTTTTTTTTTTACTTTGGACACAATTGAAAATGGGACAAGGAAATTGTCTAGGCGACTTTCTTGAGAAAGCCTTCTCCAGGTGTATTTTATTCTGTCTGGATTTAGTCTCCGGATATGGTTGATCTTTGTGGTATGATTTCCTTTACAATCCTTTGAGATATTTAAAACTGTGTTATAATCCCACGTGATGATGATATGATCATTTTCTGCCTTTTATTTTAGAATATTGTTATACAGCTCTGGAAATAATTAAGAGACCACTGCAAAATTATCAGTTTCTCTGGTTTTACTATTCATAGGTATGTGTTTGAGTAAAATGAACAGTTTTGTTTTATTTTATATACTACTGACAACATTAATCCCAAATTCCAAATAAAAATATTGTCTTTTAGAGTTTTTATTAGTAGAAAACAACATCTGGTCAAAATAACCAAAAAAAGATGCATTGTTTTCAGACCTCAAATAATGCAAAAAAAACCAAATTCATTTTTCAACAACAGAATACTAATGTTTTAACTTAGGAAGAGTTCAGAAATCAATATTTGGTGGAATAACCCTGATTTTTAATCACAGCTTTCATACGTCTTGGCATGCTCTCCACCAGCCTGTCACATTGTTGTTGGGTGACTTTATGCCACTCCTGACACAAAAATTAAAGTAATTAAAGTAGCTCGGCTTTGTTTCTCGCCACTTCACCCCAGCTGCTGTTCGCCATTCTTTTTGTAGGTCACTTGATGTCATCCTACAGTTGTTGTGACATTCGAATGAGTTGACGGTCATCTCGGTCAGTGGACAGTCTTTTTCACCCTCTGCTCATCTGTAGCTTTGTTGTCCCCAATGTCTGTTGCTTGACCTTGCTCTTATGAACCGCCAACTTTGAAATTTTCATGTGAAATCTTTGAAATTTTCAGGATGGAAGCATACTGACGCTCACCGTATCCCTCTGCCAGTAAAGCCAGAATTGAACCCTTCTTTTCCTCACTCAAAGCTTTCCTTTTCAACACTTATCATGCTGAATAGTTATTTTTTTTTATTCAAATTACCTTTGGGATACTACTTGCCATCCAGCTGGTCCTATTGCATAAAGATTGTGATGACCACAGCAGTGGTTTTTATACTTTTCCTCGTTAAATTAGATTTGGTTCAGGTAATTACCTAATCAGTACCTCATTAGGTAAAATGAGGTGTGCCTGTGTTGGAATTTAACAGACACTGGAATGGAATGCCTACCATACATGTAGAGATGCTGATTTAAGAAATATTAGGAGTGGTCTAAATTTTTTACAGAGCTGTATATACAGTTATGTCTGGAAATTATTGGACACTGACACAAGTTTTGTTATTTTGTCTGTTTACAAAATATATTCAAATTACAGTAAAATAGTCTCTAAGCTTTATTTTGTGTGTATTCACATCCAAATTGGAGGAAGGGTTTAGGAATTACAGCTCTTTAATATGTAGCACTCTCTACAGTAGTAATTGGACAGTTGACTCAAAAGCTGTTTCGTTGACAGTTGTGGGCTATTCCTTCAAAAATATTTAATCAGTTGTGCAGGTAAATAATCTGGTGTTGATTCCAGGAGTGGCATTCGCATTTGGAAGCTGTTGCTGTGAACCTACAACATGCGGTCAAAGGAGCTCTAAATGCAAGTGAAACAGGCTATCCTTAGGCTGCAAAAAAAGAAATCCATCAGAGAGATAGCAGGAACATTAGGAGTTGTCAAATCAAGAGTTTGGTACATTCTGAGAAAAAAAAGAACGCACTGGTGAGCTCTGCCACACAAAAAGGCACGGATGTCCACGGAAGACAACTGTGGTGGATGATCGTAGGATCGTTTCCATGGTAAACAAAAACATAATATCCAGCCAAGTGAACAACACTCTCCAGGAGGTAGGCATATAATTATCCAAGCCTACTATAAAGAGAACCTTCACAAGAGCAAATACAGAGGGTTCACCACAAGGTGCAAACCATTCATAAGCCTCAAGATTAGAAAGGCCAGATTAGGCTTTGCCAAAAAACATCTAAAAAATGCCAGCCCAGTTGTGGAACAGCATTCTTTGGACAGATGAAATCAATCCACCTGTACCAGAATGATGGGAAGAAAAATGTATGGAGAAGGCTTGGAACGGCTCATGATCTGAAGCATTCCATATCATCTGTAAAACATGGTGGAGTCTGTGTGATGGCATGGCCGTGCATGGCTTCCCATGGCACTGGGTCACTAGTGTTTATTGATGATGTGACAGTAGACAGAAGCAGCCGGGTGAATTCTGAAGTGTATAGGGATATATTGTCCACTCAGATTCAGCCAAATGTAGCAAAGTTGATTGTGACGGCGCTTCACTTTACAGATTTTACAAAACATTCCGCGAATGCAACCCAGGAGTATTTTAAGGCAAAGAAGTAGAATATTCTGTCAATCACCTGATCTCAACCTGGTCGAGCATGCATTTCACTTGCTGAAGACAAAACTTAAGGCAGAAAGACCCACAAACAAACAACAACTGAAGACAGTTGCAGTAAAGGCCTGGCAAAGCATCACAAAGGAGGAAACCCAGCAATTGGTGATGTCCATGTGTTCCAGACTTCAAGTAGTCATTGCCTGCAAAGGATTCTCGACAAAGTATTTTAAATGAACATTTTATTTATGATTGTGTTCATTTCAATTACATTTGAGCCCCTGAAATAAGGGGACTGTATGTGAAAATGGTTGCAAATCCTAAACGTTTCATACAATATTTTTGTTCAAGCCCTTAAATTAAAGCTGAAAGTCTGCACTTCAATTGCATCTCGACTGTTTCATTTCAAATCCAATGTGGTGGCGTACAGAGAGAAAATTATGAAAATGTTGTCAGTGTCTGTATTTCCGGACCTAACTGCATCTGCAAAGAATGTTGTGTTGTCTTTGTTAGGACCATAGAGATTAATAAGCCACCTATTTATTTTCCAATTTCAAGTTAAAAATGATCCATCTTCCAAGCGAGTCATTGAGGACAGTTTTTATGTTTAGATTAAGATTATTATTGACTAGTATCATCACCCCTCTTGAATTCCTTTGGCCATGACTGAAGTGTATGCGTCCCAGACATTCTTTTTTCCACCAGTTTTCATCGCAAAATTAAAATGCATTTCCTGTCGGCACTATAAGCTATAATCTTTTTCTTTTCGCCTTGAGAAAATAGTGCTTCTTTTTTACAATCAGCTAAGCCATTGCAATTATAACTTGCTATACTAATTTCGTTCCAAACCATGAGTATAACCGAGTGCCTCTTGAATATTTTATGCCCTTACGGTTAATAGGAAAAGAGGATTTATTGTTTATACATTTTTTTTATTTGGCCCTGTATTGTTTTAAGTATTTATTAATTAGAAGTTGTTTAGTGTCTGTGATTACAGCAATATCTTTATTTCGCTATTCTTAGTACAACCATGGTATGGTGTTTTGTTCCCGGAATAGCTGCTCGTTTATAAACAATTTGTCTATGATGATATTTGCTCATTTACCTTTTGCCCTTTCGTTTTTTTTTAATCGGAGAAAGTATTTTTTTCAATCATTTATTTCTTTGGGAAATTGATCGTTCATCCCAAAGTTACTTCCTTTGAGTACTTTGCCATTGTTTTTTGTCATTTGCTTTTGTTGGATTGTTCAAATTTTGCAATAATTGGTTGCGGACACCTAGTGTCATTGCTCCTCGCCCCCAGTCTATGGATTCTTTGAAATGTTTTTTTTTTTTTTACCATATCAATTGGTATCTTGAGTTGATTGTGTTTGAACTCTTTAACACTAGAATCGCCAAGCCTTTCAGACCCTCAGTATCCGCCAGAGCCAAACGCCGTTTGGTGTCATAAGCATACGAATCCTCCCTATTAGCGCATACATTCTCCTCCGCAGCATCACCATCCAGCCAGAGCATCAGTTCATCTACTGTGTTGTTATCAAACTATGTAGAATAGTCTAAAAAATTATGAATTACTGAATTTGTTTTAAATGGTTAAGGAATTTGAAGAATACAAGAATGTTTTTGTATTTAAGGTCTTATCATGCGAAAAAAAATGTCTAAATAAAGAATACATTGATACATACATGATACATTTTGTATCAAAATACTTGTGTTTTGTATTTTTTAGTTTAACAATACTGCAAAATACTTTGTGAGAAGTCTACATGATGACATCATAAAAATGCTACCTGTGATTGGTGCCTACTCAGTAATTTGCCCAGTCTTGTTGAGATCAGAACAGAAAGTTAATCTATACCCGAAGAAGAAGGCCAAGGTGGGAAATGTGTAGGTTGCTAGCTTTCCATCGATTTTTAGCATAAATTGCTGCAATTTTTAACATCTCATGTTAAATTTTATTATTCATTTGAGTTGCCTAGGCTAAATCATTTACCAATTTACGTAATGTTCTAGCTAACTATTTGACCCGAGTTGCAGCCCTCACAGTTAACATTAGCTTGCTACTTTCAGCCTATGTTAAGTTTTCTTCGGTTGTACACAAAGATATGAGAGAGGGTATGAGATTGTAACCTAATTGAAGTAGCTGTTTCGTAGGATCATGATTTTGCATACCATTGCATGAATGACTGCCTGACAAATAATTTATTATATTTGATTAACAATCAAACGATAAATTACTTACAAACTAGTTGCTATGCGTAACGGTGCCATCAGTTGTCCTCTGACTCAATGACAAACAAGTCATTCATAAGTGTTGCTGATGAAAAGTTGGCCCTTCATTTCCAAACACCAAGTAACTAAATTAGGATACAATTATGAGTCATTAGCAAACTGTTGGTTAAACAGTAAACTTGGTTGATTTAAAACTAACCTTCATCTGGGTGATCACAGGGATATATTATACAAGGAATATTTGATCTGTTAACTGGTTGCATATGTCAGATTTATCGCAGATTTTAGGCTGAGAAAAGCTGTTGCTATCAAACATTGTCTACTTAATCAACTGAGTCATTGTACTGGTGAAGGGATAGATTAAATAGGGCGATAGATGTAAGGTTTGTGAAGTGATTTCATGCTCCCCTGTAAAAGTATTTTTAGTATTTTTAAAATATGCAAATACAGTAGTTTATTTTGATACATGGTATGGCTGCTGTATTTTCTCGATTTTGTTACATTTAAGATTAAGGTATTTGGTATCTTATTTTAAAATATATTTTGATGTATCTTTGCCCATCTGTGCGCATGAATACATGAGTACATAGGCCTAAAGCACGGTTGCTTGATAAACACGATAAATTTCAAAGAATGAATAATACAAAGGCTACAGCAAATTCATAGAAATAAAATTGATAGATTTGAGGACATGTAGCCTCTTGCATTGTTCTACAATAGCATAGGCTCGTGTATATGGCAACACAGCCTTATCTTCAAGAAAAAAACATTGCCGTGTTTTATTTAATGAACTTTATTTGTAAATTTGATTAGCAGAGTGAATGGATGATCAAAGGATGATTTACAGTTGTCAACATGAATAACAAAATTGACTATTTTATAAAATATAGAGAAGTCATTTGTAATTTTTTTTGGGCAATGTGGGCTATAAATACCCATGCATTAATGCATCTTGTTCAATCTTTATACTTCTGCCTGCCCCACAGTCAGCACACAGCTTTGTACAAAACGTACAAAAAAAAGACCAAAAAAAAGAATATGTAGAGCGATTATTTCTAAGAACCCTAGCTATAGTATTTTCATTTGTTTATTAGGCCTTACATATGTATTAAATGAAAATTATGCAACACTTAAATTATTCAAAGATAAATCCATTAAAATTTTGTTTTTATTTTGATCTTATTGTGATGATGTACAAGGTAAAATAAGAGACATTATCTCCAGGTATGGATAGCAATTGAACATGTACTTTCTGTCGACCTCATCAACTAACCAAAATTTTATCCCAAACTTGTTGGATTTGTTGGCCATGTACTGGGTAAAATGGCACCAAGCTTTTGTTGGGTACAGTTGCTCATCAACAGTTATGTTCTCTCCTGGCTTGTAGCAAGCAATGCAATCATTAACAAAACTTTTCCAGGTATCTGAGATTGCATCAAAATTGTCCGTTTCCAAGCATAGTCTTCTTGTCTCCTTGTTGTCAAAATGCAGGTTTTGCATAATCTCTCTGAAGCAGTTTGTGTGGCATGGTCTCTTGGAAAGAGTCCACCCCATATCGAGCAGACCGAAAGCACTCCCACCGTATGCGCCACGGACATACAAGAGCGCAATGAATGCTTTGAGTTCATCAACAGCATGTCTCCCACGTACTCTCTCCTTTTCTGTGCATACGAGTAACAGTATGATCTCCAGGGGCAGCTGGTATAAATGGGCTAACAGGGCTAAGCCCTCCCTATCTTTTACAAAAAGATGAGAAAATTATTGTTAAAAAAAACTTTAGAACAGATTGTTTCAAATGTTGATGAAACCTAGAGCAGCAACAGCACCAAATAGTCTCATGAAAAACACGATATATCTAAATGGGCTTATTTTTTATAGCCCAAACCCCGTAGCGTCAGCTTCCATTCATCTTCATAGTATTACGTGACAGGTCTCGTGGGCACACCTCCTTGATTTGCTGCTCATTTGGGCTAAATTCATTCAGCCCACAGGCCACTGACTTTTGACCAGTGACAGCCGGGTACGCAGAGCAGCTGACAGTCTTGCCTGGGCCCGGGACAAGATTATCTTAGATGGGCCCTTTAATGTCAACCCAATGTCATTCTGGGCGCCCCCCTACCCTGGGCCCGGGACAACAGACCCGTTTGTCCCCCCCTATCGGCGGGCCTGCCGGTACGTACAGTGAGGTGCTACTGTGCAAGAGTGTGGACTTGTGAGTGACAGTGTCGTGGCACTCCCCCTTGATTTGCTGATCATTTGGGTTAAATTCATTCAGCCCACACAGGCTATTGACTTTTTGTCCAATGACAGCGGTCAGGTGCTAGTGGCTACTGTGTGGACGTGGGGAGTGTGACCATCTGTAGAAATGGCGGGCGTTAGCATGATGAATGAGGTGGATTATTTACTTTCTCATCCATTTTCTTCACTACCTTTGGAGGAAAAAATTTAAGTAAAGAGACTTGGAACACACCATCCAAACGTTCAAATAACACAAAAGGACAAACGACAAAATTGTACGTGTTGTGTTACTTCGTTTGAAAGAAAGGACTGGCTAACGGCTAGTGTAGCTAAGAATTTGCTTTTCTGTTTCCCATGCTTGCTTTTTGGAGGAGACATGGCTTGTACCCAGCAAGGAATTGTGGATTGAAACATTTGTCCAACAAATTTAGGAAACATGAATGCAGCACAGGTCACATTGGAAATAGCGTAAAGCTGCCAATACTGGGTAAAGTGAGCATCGCCTGTCAACTTGATCAGGGCCACCTCATCGCTGTACAGAGGCACAATGAGCTGGTAAAGAAAAACAGGCATTCACTGTCACGTATTGTGGACTGTATTAAATTTTGTCGGGCACACAAGCTAGCTCTGCGGGGGTCTGACGAATCTCCGACATCACTCCAGCGGGACGTGTTCCTGGACCACGTTGGCCAGTTATCCTTTTTAGACAGCCAGTTAGCCGCTCACCTGTCAAACACACAGGTTGCCAAGTACACGTCTAAGACTAGCCAAAGTGAGTTGCTTGATTGCATGTTAGCTGTTTACGAACAAAAACTGGCTGATGAAATGTCACAGGCATCATTTGTGGCTGTGCAAGCTGACGAGACAACCGATGTGGCATGTGTAAGCCAGTGCATGATTGTGCTGGGGTACATCACTGAAGGTTCCGTTGTGGAGACTTCTCTGTTTCTCCCCGTTAGTGGACAGAACTGCGGTGGGACTCGAAAAACTCCTGAGGCAGAAGCTCCAGCCATATAGATTGGAAAACAAACTGATTGCGCAGACTTACGATGGGGCAGCTTTAATGAGCGGCATATCGTCAGGCTTGCAGGCCAGGTTAAAAGAAACGTTCCCTCATGTGCACTTTGTGCACTGCTATGCCCATCAGTTAAACCTTATCATGCAACAGGCCTGCTCATCTCTCAAACCCGTCAGAATATTTTTTTGCCAACCTCTCAGCTTTTGCAACGTTTCTCTCCAAGTCTCCCAAGTGAACTGCAGTCCTGACTGAAGTGTGTGGCAGGAGGATTCCAGCGTCTGGACAAACAAGTTGGAACTTCAAAAGCCGCACCGTCCACTCCGTGTTTGAATATCAAGACACTTTGAAAGAGTGTTGAAAAAATCAGGAATAACAATGATCAGTCTTGGGACAGTGTGTCAATCCAACAATCCCATGGCCTGTCTGCATTGCGGGGGATGCCCTCATGTATGTTGATATTCTATACAGCATTCTTCAAAAACGAACCATGAATCCTCTCAAAACTAGACAGGCCTTGGAGAATTTTTCCTGTCCAAAGCTGAACTGAGAGACAAGCTGACCACAGACGACACCCAACCACATCCAGATGCAGGCACAGCTGTTGCTGCAGCAACGCCGCGCAGGATGCAACAGTCTGATAATGTGTCAGTAGCTGCACAGTGCTGTGGAATAATGATAGAGTAGTCAAAGGCTCGCTTTGAGAAAGCCTGACACTTAGTTTCTTTTCAACTTTTGGACCCTTTCGCTGTTTAAGACCAGTTTCCCCCAGAAGCAGCTGGACATTGCAAGTGAACATTTCCCAATGATCTGCAGAGAGAAACTGAAATGTGAGCTGATGGTGATGTACAGTAGTCAGGAGTTTGCAGAGTTGAAGTCTGCAATGTCACTTTTGAGGATGTTGACTGAGAACAATCTTCAGGGCACTTTTTCTGAAACATTGACATTAGTGAAAATAGCCATCACAACCCCTGTGACATGGGCAGAGTCAGAGAGGTGTTTCAGTGTACTTAAGAGGATCAAATCATTTCTCTGAAGTACAATGGGGCAGGATAGGCTGAACGCACTGGCTATGCTGTCTATTGAGCGGGACTTAATCCTATAATCACCAGACTTCAATGACATGGTGATTAACCTGTTTGCGTCCCAGAAAGGTCATTGATGTGAGCTTCTCTTCAAATAAGGTAGGCCCAAGCCTATAGACCTCTTAAAAGACCATCACACACGTTTCCTTTCGTTTTACTGCCTACGTATTGCCTGTCTTCTATAATGACCATTATATTTCTGTGGTTACCAAATTGTTTTATTCGGGACATGTGTTGGAAAACAGTTGTGATAAAAATAGTTGCAGTATCTAGGGGCAGTCGTTATAGTTGGAACACGTTTTGTAGTGCATCCCTAGGTGGACCCTTTTCTGACATTGTAGGCAATGATAGAGCATTCTGTTCTATCTTGCTTATGGCATGTGCTAATGTGTACAGAGAAAAATTGTCAAATGGTGTGTGTGTGTGTGTGTGTGTGTGTGTGTGTGTGTGTGTGTGTGTGTGTGTGTGTGTGTGTGTGTGTGTGTGTGTGTGTGTGTGTGTGTGTGTG